>ML311868.1:0-63487 GCA_005239505.1 Nicotiana paniculata | reverse complement strand
ATATATATATATTGCTACGGCATGCGACCCGATCCATATCATATGCGCTGCGGCGTGCAGCCCGATCCGTATATCCTCAAAATCAGGCCCTCGACCTCACTCAGTCATCAACCTCACCAGCCACTCGGGCGTTTCAGTAAAATCAGGGGATTCAGCCCAAAACAATTTTCCACATGTTTAATATAGAGCAGATAAACTGAATCAAACAGTAAACAGGAAATCATGACTGAGGATATGCTTTCTCAAAAACACGAGATAACATATGATTTCCAGTCAAATACGCGGCTTAATAGTCGCTACGGGATGGACCAAGTCACAATCCCTACCGGTGCACGCCCATATGCCCGTCACCTAGCATGTGCGTCACCTCATTTATCAAAGCAATACGAAATACCGGGGTTTCATAACCTCAGGTCCAGATTTACAATCGTTACTTACTTCAAACTGGATGAAAAACTACTCCGTGATGCCTTTTCCCCTCGACTCGACCTCAACACGCCCCAAATCTAATCAAAACAGATTCATATCATCAAAATATGTTAAAGGAATAAAGCCTACTCGAAAATGACCAATTTACATCAAAAACCCTGAAATTGGCCAAACCCGACCCCCAGGCCCGCGTCTCGAATTCTGATAAAAATCACAAAACTAGAACCCTTACGTTCTCACGAGTTCATACATACCAAATACATCAAAATCGGACCTCAAATGGCCCTTCAAATCCCCAATTTATATTCTCAAATTTCAAGCCCTAATCTCCCAAATATCTCCACTAAAACATGATTAAACAATGGAATAATTGCCATAAACACGAGTTACAAGGTCTAAGTAGCTGACCTCACTGAATACACTTAATTCCACCTTGAGATCCCAGCTCTAAGCTCCAAAATTTGTCAACAATGGTGAAGAAATGAGTAAAAATTCGCGAAGGCAACCTTATATAGGTTCTGCCCAGCACTCTCGCACCTGCGGCGCCGCACCTGCGGAAAATCCCTCGCAGGTGCTGATTCGCACTTAAAACCAAATTCCGCATCTGCGGTCTTCTACACGCACCTACGGGCCTGCAAGTGCGAGCCAACCTTCGGACCTGCACTCCCAAGCTAGGCTCCCTACTTCCACATCTGCGCATGGTCTTCCTCACCTGCGCCTTCGTACATGTGGCTCCCCGTCCGAAGGTGCAGCCACACCAGAAGGTCTGCACTAGAAGCCAATTTGCTGCATTTATCCAACTTCCAACCTTCCAAAAATTATCCGAAATCAATCCCGAGCCCCTCGGGGCCTCAACCAAAAGTACCAACAAGTCATTTATCAATATTCCAACTTAGTCGAACCCTCGGAAAACTCAAAATAACATCAAAACACCAAATCAAATCCAAAATTCAAGCCTAAGGATTTGTAAACTTCCAAAATTCGCCAATGATGCCGAAAGCACTCAAACCACGTCCGAATGACCTGTAAATTTACACACATCCCAAATGACACTACGAACATGTTCCAACTTTCGGAATTCCATTCCGACCCCGATAGCTAATTTTTCAATGTCGACCAGAAATCGCCAAAACTCAATTTCGCCAATTCAAGCCTAATTCTACTCCGGATCTCCAAATAACATTCCTAACACACTCCTAACTCCCAAATCATCTAATGAAGCTATCCGAGGCACAAAAATCACGTTCCAAGATCATTTTCCTATAAGTCAACTTCCGGTTGACTTTTCTAACTAAATCACCAATTTGAGAGACTAAGTGTCTCATATCTCTCTACAACCACTCTGAACCCAGACCAATCAACCCAACGCAACGCAAAAGAGCTGAACCAAACAAGAATGAAGTAGGAATGGGGGAAACAGAGCTAAACTCTTGGAACGACCGGCCGGGTCGTTACAAAAGAGCAATATTGTGGATCAATAAAGAATAAACACAACGAAACTAGTGTTAATTATTTTCAGATACCCTTTACAAATAATATCAAATAATTGAAACTAGTGCATTAGGGTTACGGCTAGTGGGAGAACAAGATATTTGTTTTCACTTTTTTTTTAAAACCTTCATAACTCTACCCTCCCAGACCCCACTGAGGTAGGGGTAAGGTCTGCATACACTCTATCCTCCCCAGACCCCACTGGTGGGATTTTACTGGTTGTTGTTATTGTACTCAGTCAAAAACGGAGGAAGTATAAGCTTTTAGATGTTTCATATGCTGTTTTTAACCTCTACATTTTTGTTTTTCCATTACAAATCCATGTATTTATGAAATTGACCAATGTTTTTTTTCAGATAGTCAATGAATTAAATAAAATTGACTATTGGGGTTTCCAAGTGAAGGTTATAGAAAATTCAATAAATAAATGATCAGCTGAATACATGAGACGGTGCACTTCGTTAAGGGTAAAAATGGCGTGCGGTAGCCACTAAAGAAGGTGATGTTTATTTTTAATCCGCCAATTCTAATGGTGAGCAAAAATAGCCACTACTCTATTAAAATTTATATGAAAAGATATTTTTACCCTTTCTTCTATTTCTTTTATTCCCAAACCCTTCCTTAATACGCTTCTCTCGATTTAAGTTCAGAGCCAAAATTTCAAAGGCAAAATTTTGCTCCCTCTCATGAATATCATTCCTGCATGCAACTCTTTGTGAGATTTTGTTCCTGCCTAGCCCACGCTATTCTCTGCGTATACTTTGTCCAACTTAATCTCTACTCCTTTGTCATCTTCTCTGCAGCGAACCAACGAACTGGTATGTTTTCAATTTTGCTTTTATACATTTTTTTTTGTATATCTCTAATCGTGATAAATACTGTGTTTGTCATCAAGTATGTGTGAAATGTCCAAAATAATGATTATAACTTGATTCACGGAGGAATAAGAAGTGGATTTTTGGGAGAAAGTTGTTGAGAACCTTTTGGCATTGAAATGTGTTTGTGGTTCAATTAATATATTGATTATGTAAGGACATTTCAAAAAAATAGTACTAAGAATTTGTAAGCTAACTGTGTTTAAAAATTTTAGTTAACTGTTCTTCTATTAAAGATGCATCTACTTAGGTCCTGGATTTTAGTTTTTTAGTTTAAATATTAAGGACATTTCAGAAAAATAGTCCTAAGAATTTGTAAGCTAATTTTAGTTGAATGTGCTTCTATTAAAAATTCATCTTATTAGGTCCTGGATTTTAGTTTTTTAGTTTAAATATTAAGGATATTTCAGAAAAATAGTCCTAAGAATTTGTAAGCTAACTGTGTTTAGGAATTTTAGTTAACTGCTATTCTATTAAATATGCATCTACTTAGGTCCTGAATTTTAGTTTTTTAGTTTAAATATTAAGGACATTTCAGAAAAATAGTCCTAATGTTTACGTTCTATTTCCTTCTTTGTAGTGTGCTAATGGAAGGAGATCGTGTTTTTGAGTTTGATGATTGGCGTAATTCGATGAGCTATTGGAAATGAGATTTTCAGTATAAGGAAACAATAAAAAGTTTCTTGTCGAACACGCAATGGAAGAAGTTGAGGGATGGTGTTTTCAGAAACTTTTTCGATTGCAAGGTGTGAAGTTCTGTAGTAAACTCATTCATTGTGTGTTGCTTTCAGAAATTGTAAGCAATGACTCTAATTCAATGACATTCAAGGTTTTTGACACGTGAAGCGTTCCAGATAATTGTTGGGTTGAAATGTTCTTCTTCAGTGGACTTCAAAGTTTTGAGTGAAAGAGATAATAGGCTTTCAAAAGTCTACTTCCCTGAAAGGGTAGAATCGAGTTAGGCAAATTGTGGCATTTTATTACTAGTCACCCATATGGTGCAGCTGCATCATTTGCAGGCAGCCATGATGATGAGGTGAAGTTGACAACAATTTGTTTTGTTGAATCTGTGTTGACGGGGAAGTGCAAGAATCGGAATGTGTCTGAGCGGGTAATGAAAATCGTAGATAACGATGAACTCTGCTCTTCTTGCAATTGGGGATCTCTTTGTTATGAAAAGTTACTCAAATCATTGAAGAGTTACTTGAAGCCCAAACAAAATACTTCAGACAATGAGAATGAGAATGAGAAAGATAAACAGAAAGATAAAGAGAAGGATAATTATACTATATTTGGCTTCCCTTTCGCCTTCTGTGTTTGAATTATTGGAAATATTCCCAACTTTTTAGGAAAAACAATTTGTGAACTTCAGAGAATGTGTGTTCCCTCGGATGCTATGTTATTCAGATGTGAAATCTCCACATTAACAACAACTGTGAAAAGGTGTCATATCAGTCTTATACACCTTTTGAGGAGCATCCGATTTCTGGGAAAACTTTTCGGTGACCGCAATTATTCTATCCAAATTGTCAATTGTTGGCTACTTTTTCTTCGAATGATTTTCAAATCTCAGGGAGGGGATGTTCAGCAGCAACCCAAGTTCTTTATCATCAAATTCCAACTCAAAGTCTCTCACAAAGCTCTTCACTACTTTGCCATCAAACTGAAAGTTAGCATAGAACTCAACCACTGCAAGTGCACACACATGGAGAAAAGGTTTCACAAACATGTGTGTCCATCCCTACATGTCAAGTTTTTCTACCAACTATGCCATTCCCTTTTCATCAGTGTGGACCAGGATCTTCCCATTCAAGACCTTTCCACTTTTGAACTGTGTCATCCTGTCAACTACCTCTGACTCAACATTTTTTTTCTTCCCTCTGATATACTTCTAAGAAGTATAGGCCGCTGCCTTGATGGGTTTGAAAACAGTCCTCTTCACTAATGGTTTCTTGCCCTTAAGGAAAGAACCAGGTTCATCATCCTCATGCAAGTCAACAAAAACTTCAACAACTGCAACTGATTTCCTTGTTCTTTTGGTACTCCTAGCTCCCTTTGCCCATCAACAACCTTTCTCTCATGGTGAGAGGGGGTTCTAGTAAGAGGAGCCACCTCTTTCTTTACTTGTAAAGCTGTTTTTGTAGGTTTTTCTAGGGTTTCTTCTTCTTATTTCCCATATTAGATAATGGCAGGTCATCCTTATCACTTTCAACTTCCTCATCTCCCAAGAAATGAGTTAAGGAAGGCGTTGGTTCCTCCGAACCTTCCTCTTGATAACTCCTTCAAAAGTGGCCATGACTGTATTTCCAATAGTCATACATCCTTCAGATTCATCTCTCTCATTTTTCTCCTCACACTCTGATTTAGAGTCCTCACTCACTTTCTTTTTCATCATCTCCTACTACCTCGTGATCATTTTCCTCACTCTCAGAATCTCCTTCTGCCCCAATTCTCTTTTCTTCTTCTAAATCTCCCATTTGCTCATCTTTTTCTTTTTCTGATTCACCCTTATTCTCCGTTTTTTGATTCACCCTCATCCTCACTTTTCTTCACTTGTAAATTATGATCCTTATTTCCTTCCACTTCTCCCTCTTTATTTTTTCTCTTCTCCTCTTCCTCATTAGTCCAGCTATAAGTACTCTCATTAGAACCTTCATTGTTCCATGTTTCTTTGCCACCTTCCTTCTTGACCACAGACTGTTATGCAACTACTTCTACATTCACAGGATATGCTACAGTCGCCTTTTCTACCATATATGTTTCTACATGTGTTGTGTCTCTCAGGGGTTCAGCTATATATATATATATATATATATATATATAGGGGACACGCCTATAACAAATGCTAGAAGATCAAGTTTTGATGGAGAAAGTTTTATGTGAGCATCCTTGTCAACAACAGGTTTCCCCTAAGCAAAGGGATCCTTAATTGTTGGTTCCCCCTTAGAAACATCACTATCAACTGGTTTTCCACTTTTTACTGACTTCGTTTTAGTGGCCTTGACCTTTGTGGGTTTGGAGGTGATCTGTGGCGTAGTTATAGTGGCTTGGGTGGTTGTTTTTGGAGATGGAGGTGCAGATGTAATAGAGGATGGGGGTGGAAGAATGACAGTGGGTGGTGCAGTGATATCAGAGGATAGGGGTTGAGAAGAAGCAGGTAATGGTGCAGAGCTAACTATCACACTCTTCTTTGGCTTAGCCTTCTTAACTTTGGATTTAGATCCAGGCTTTGAGGATGATTTGTTTTTTAAGGGAGTCTGGATGGGATTTGTCATGATGAAGAAGAGACGAGAGAATTTGCTTTGTTTCTTGCTTAGGGTTTGAAGGGAAACAGTGAATTTGAGAGAGGTGCGAGGAGATGGCTTTAAAGGGGAGTAGTCCCAATTTGAGTAGATTAGAGAGTGTATTGATTTGAGTTCTAACGGGACTCTAACAATGACAGACTTTTAGAATTAATAGGACTCTTAACTGAACGGAATTCCCCTTGATCTTTGACTTTGATAACGAATAGGAATTGACACCTACTTGGTTTAGGAGGACTGATTACAATATTAATTCCAATTATTTAATTTTATTAACTTTTGAAAAGATGGCATATACTTGAGTTAAAGGACCATCTCCATTGAAATTCCTTAATCCTTTCGATAGTAAAGCTTCAAACACTATAGGTTAATGTCGTAAGACACCGACATAAGTTAGAGTTTCAAGGCAAATGTGTGTACTTAAAACAAGTATGAGAATGTCACGACCCCAAAACCAACCCGGTCGTGATGACACCTATCGTGGTACTAGGCAAGCCGACACACTAACTAAACTAATCAACATTTCAATCTTAAAATGAAATCAAGCCATTTATCAATAAACCTTTAAGAAGTAATTAGATCAAAACAACAATGCAGAAAGAAAGCCCGACATCGGGGTGTCACTAGTCATGAGCATCTACAAAGGACCGTCCGATAACACTAGGACATATACTGACTGGGAAGCAACTAACAATAATTTATAGGAAGATAGGAGGGAGGAAAGTAGGGCTGCAATCACCATGCAACTACCTTACTAACTCCAACAGATCCGCGACGAATGAAAACAACACTCACTAGTATGTCCAACAAAACCTAGATCTACACACAAGGTGCAGGGAGTAATGTGAGTACGCCAACTCAGTAAGTAATAAAAATAAATAAAGACTGAGGAGTAAGAAACACATAAATCCATGTCATGAAAATCACAATAAATATAGACTGCCTTCCAAAACAGTATATAGGTCAATCATCTTGCTTAAAATTCCAATTTCAGTAAAAGTCATTTGAAGATATCTTTCCAACAGTTCCCACAAAGGTTAAATGCAGTTTAAAGTAAAAGTGATGACAATTATAAATAGCCTCTCGGGCAAAAACATGTATCATAAACCACCCCTCGGGCATAATATCACTCAGAATCAGCCCCGTTGGCAACCTCACAATCACTCAGAATCAGTCCCGTTGGCAACCTCACAATCACTCATAATCAGCCCCTCGGGCAACCCCACAGTCACTCATGCCTCCCAATCACTTAACACTCGCACTCAGTAGGTACCTGCGCTCACTAGGGGTGTACAGACTCCGGAGGGGCTCCTACAACCCAAGCGCTATAACAAGCCATCTCATGGCGTAATCAATCAGGCCCGCGACCTCTCATATATCATAAATCAGTACAACATGCTACGACGCGTAGCTCAATCCCATGATATCCTCACAACACAGGCCCTCGGCCTCACTCAGTCAAAAACCTCTCAAGCCACTCGGGTTATCAGTAAAACAAGGTGCTCAGCCCCAAAATATCAATTTATGAAAGAACACAGAGTAAATAAGACTGCGTTATAAAATCAGTAAAATACGACATGACTGAGTGCAAATCTTAAAAACATACATTGAGGAAATAGTAGTAAAAATCCCCCGAGGGTCCAAACAATTTGGAACGAGGCCCAAATATGGCATTCAGCCCAAAACATAGTAATATTTTCTAAAACACAAAATATCATATAGTTTCCCGTCAAATGCGCAACTTAATAGTTGCTATGGGACAGACCAAGTCACAATCACCAATGATGCACGCCACATGCTCGTCATCTAGCATGTGCGCCATTTCAAAATAGTGAAACGATGTGAAATCTGGGGTTTCATACCCTCAGGACAAGATTTACAATCATTAATTACCTTAATTCGAACGAGAATCTACTCTGCGATGCCCTTGCCGCTTGACTCGGCCTCAAATTGCCCCGAATCTATCCAAAATCAAAATCATATCGTCAATTCAAGCTAAAGGAACAAAACCCACGCGGAAATTATCAAATTATAACTTGCATAATTGAATTACAGAGTAATGAAATAAGGAGATAAAAATCAGTGTTTCTGCTTTGCTGAGTAGTAATCCACAGGCTTTATCAAATTACATCAAAAATTCCGAAATTGGCCAAACCCGACCCCCGGGCTCACGTCTCGGAATCCGATAAAAATCATAAAATTCGATAACACATTCAACCACGAGTCCAACCATACCAAAATTACTAAATTCCGATAACAATTCAGCCTCCAAATCTTTAAATCTTATTTTCAAATCCCTAGGTCCAAATCCCAAATTTACACCTCAAAAACTTATAATCTAGTCGGATTATTCGATAATAATTCAACTATTATGGAGTAGAAATGATCACAAGTGACTTACCTCAAGATTTCCCATGACTTCTCGCTCAAAAATCGCCCCAAGCGGCTTTCTTTTCGTCCAAAAATGTGGAAATGAGCTAAAAAAACAAGACAGCTCAATAAAACATGATTTTGGTTGCTAAAAGCCCCATTCCCGTCGCTAAAAGTGACAAATCTGGTCGACAAAGATGCGCACCAGATTCTGTTGCACCAGCAATATTTATTTTCACTAAAAAGGCTCTAACTCCACCATACAAACTCGGAATTCGATGATTCTTGTTCCTATGAGTCACAAATAATAATACAAACATAGACCTTCAATCAAAACTCAATTTGGAGCTCATTTTCTCAGTGCGATACCCATTTCGCTCGATAAACAATTAACTCATGTTTTGCGTCTACAACCCAATCGCGACTTGATAAAATTAGACCAAGCTTTCTAGATCACTCCTATAATTCATTATCAAAATCTCGGAAGTCTCAAAATAAAATTTCATTCTCTAGAACTAAAAATGGACCTTTGGATCATTACATGCTTATGCTCAAAACGCCAAAATCTTCCATAAACTCTTCCAAAACTTATCCGAGCCTCATGGGACCCCAACCAAGTATACTAACAAGTCCCATAATATGACACAAACTTAGTCGATGCCTCAAATTACATCAAACAATGCTAAAACTATGAATCACACCCCAATTCAAGCTTAATGAAACTAAGAGCTTCCAACTTCTATATTTGATGCCGGAACCTATCAAATCAAGTTTGATTAACCTCAAATTTTGCACACAAGTCACAAATGACACTACGAACCTATTCCAGCTTCCGGAATTCCATTCTGACCGCGATATCAAAATTTTCACTGCCGACCGAGAAACTACAAATTTCCAATTTCGCCAATTCAAGCCTAATTTTACCATGGACCTCCAAATCACAATACAGATGCGCTCCCAAGTCCAATTTAGGTTTGGGATTTGCCTAAAACCTTACACATAGACCCACACTAAACAAAATTGCAGGCCTGCTTGTAGTGAGATAGAGAAGTGATCCAATCATTCCTTTGTATACTTTTTGTTCCACATTTTTTCCTTCATCATCTAGATCAAGATTTGTTGCAATGGAAATAGGAGTATCAATTGACTTTGAGGAATCCATGTTGAATATCTTCAAGAGCTCTTTGATGTACTTTTTCTGATGAATCATGGTTCCAATAGGTGTCTACTTGATCTGTAACCCAAGTAAGAAGTTCAACTCACACATCATGCTCATTTCCAATTCATTCCACATCATTTCGATAAATTCTTTGCAAAATGTTTCATTAGTGGCCCCAAAAATGATATCATCCACATGCACCTTGTTTTTCCAGAAACAATGTATTGTCTCCCTTTCCCTTTAGGAAGTCATTGGCTAAGAGGAATTTTGAGAGCCTCGTATACCAAGCTCTTGGGGCCTGTTTTAGTCCATATAATGGCTTGTCCAATTTGAAGACATGATCAGGAAATTCTTCAATTTCAAAGCCAATAGGCTATTTGACAAACACTTCCACTCTCAAATAGCCATTCAGAAATGCATTCTTTACATCCATCTTATATAGTGTGAATTCCATATATGCAGGAAAGGCTATCAACATTCTGATGACTTCTATTTTGGCTACTAGAGCAAATGTTTCATCACAGTCAATTCCTTCTTCTTGATTGTATCCCTGAACTACCAGTCTGGCCTTGTTCGTTGTGATATTTCCTTGCTCATCCAGCTTATTCCTGAACACCCATCTGGTTTCTATAATAGTTTTTTAGGTCTTTGTACCAGATGCCAAACCTTGCTCCTCTAAAATTCCTTTAGCTCCTCTTGCATGTCAATTATCCAATCTGGATCATTTAAGGCTTCGTTTATGCTCTTTGGCTCTATCTGATACCAAAAGGCAGTGAGTGCACATAAGTTTCTCAAGGATGATCTTATTTGTACTACTGCATTTGAATCAGTGATGATATTTTCAAGGGGATGAGATATTTGGTGTTTCCAAGCCCTAACTTGTAGACCATGAGATGGTTCAACAGAAGAGTCTCCTAAAGGACCAGTGACAATGGGTACAACTTCGCCTGTCTGAGTATCTGTCAGAATTGTTCCCCTTTCTTCCTGTACTTCTTGATCACTTTCATCACCTTTTGATTGCTTGATGCTCCTTCAATTTGTTTCTCAGATTCTCCTTTAGTTTCTGAAATCCTTTCCACTGTGAGCCTTATATCATAGTGTTCATCCTGCAAATCTTTCTCAGCCATATATTTGGATTCATAAAAAATTACATAAATATTTTCTTTCATACACATAGTTCTTTTATTAAACACTTTACATACTTTACAAATTTACCCAGAGCGACTTTACCATTGTTGTGCACAAAGAATTTATAACCAAAAGCTCTCAGGTGGGTGTTGTTGGGCTTTCTTCCTCAATGTAACTCACACTACACATTGTTGAATTGAAGTTTACCTCATTATCTTTATCACACATTTGGGAGATACTAAGTAGAATATACTTGAGTCCAATCACATGGTATACATCTTCTATAGCATGAGAGAGTGATTTACGAACTTTACCAATTCCAATTATTTGTCCCTTCTTCCCATTTCGTACGGACACGCTCCCTCATCGGAAGGCTGTTAGTGAGAGAAAATTCTTCTTTTCACTAGTCATATATCTTGAGCAACCACTATCTACATACCAATCCTAATTGCTTCCGCTCATTTAGTCTACAACAAAAATCAGAAGTTAGCTTTGGGAACCCAGACAAGCTTGGGTCCCTTTTTATTTGAAAAATGATGAATCAACTCTCTTTTTTGCCAGAAAGACATGAAATTGAATGTCTCTTTCTTATTAACCTTAATACAGTTAATTTGTACAGAGGGAGAGACTTTTTTTTTCTTTCACTGCCACATGCTTAAGCAGTGATCCACATCCAATCCGCATTCAATAATGAGTGGAAACAGTCATTGATATTATAGTACCCAACAAGAGTCGTGGTCGAATTGCACAGGGAGTTTGTGTAGGATGCTAGGGTAGATACTTAATAAGAGTAAGTGAAACAACTCAATTGCACTTTCGATAAAGGGTGTTTGTTTTCCAATTCCACATAACACTAACAAATTTAAACTAATTAGAAGAAACTAGAAAGCGAGTAATTGTGTTTGATGTTTTTAATCAAATTTGAAAAATCCTAGGGATGTAACCTTCTCCTAGGTGCTAACCTTATAGGTAAATCACGCTGATGCTTGTTTAGTTGATCCGGGGTGTATTATAACTCTCAATTCTCAATTACCCACTCAATACCTCTCGGACATAGAGTGGTTATGCCCAAATTGGCTTCCTCAAGTCCAATTGAGTATCAATTCAAACAATTGATATGAGCTCAAGTCGGGTTTTTCCTATCTCTAGTTCGAACCCTTTAATTAGACTTGCCAAAACCTTAACTAGTCTAATTCCTTGTTATCCAAGTTTTCCTACACTAAGTCCCTTTTTCTCAAGCAAGAACTAAGTCAAATAGGCATGAAATCAATGTTTGCAATCATTAATTCTAGAAATAATACATAAACAAGGGTATATAATAAACACCCAATCATAAATAAGCACTAAAATTAATAACCCATAAGGTTTAAACACTAGGGTTGAGTCACAACCCTAGAGAAAATCTAGCTACTCATGCTACGAAGTCACGAAAACAAAGAAGAATAATAATTAAATCCATAAACTAAGATTTAATGATAAAACTAATGATTATTCACCAAAAATAGTCACAACCTTCCCAAAACAGCAAAAGATAACCGTTACAGCTGATTAAAATTCAAAAACTTGCCCTAAAAAAGTGTTTCTCGTCTATTTATAGTGCCCTGAAATTTCCTGATAAAAATGCCCATCGAGAGGTTCTGCGGCCGCACAATTCCATGTGTGGCTGCACTTCAGCTTCTGCGGCCACACTTTTCCATCTGCGGCTTCACTTTGGCAAGGCTTCACACTAGGTCGTTTTGCACTTTCTCTTAACTTTTAAAATCTTGTTAGTGAGACCAATGTTTGCGGCTGCACAATTTAGTGTACGGACCACACTTTTTCAAAATCCTTTGAAGCTTCAAGTGTCTATTTTGCGACCAGACGTGCATTTATGTGGACTGCACTTTCTTTTGTGACTGCAGAATTACTTCTGCGGACCACACTTTGACTTTCTTTGCTCCTTCTTTCCTTTTTGAGCTGAATTACTCCTTTTTGAGTTAGATTTATTCTTTAAGGTCCAATCCTCCAGCATTCCTATAATTTGTACAATTTCATTAGTTTTGAGAATAAAAATCAACACTTTTGGACTAAAACTAAAGCAAGAAGGTACTAATAAGTGGTTAAAATCTATACTTATCAACTCCCCCAAACTTAAGTCTTTACTTGTCCTCAATCAAATAGATTAGTTCCCACATCCTCAAAGTGAAAGGTAATTACAAAGTGTCAATTATAAGCCATTCATACTCAGTTGGGACCGACAATTACCCATAATACTCATGCATTTTCAACAAGGTGACAAAACATATGTTACGTGCATATAAATCTAGTGTAACATTTGAGCTTCAAGAATTGAATTCACTCATCAAGGACTCTTGTTATATCATGCAAATCATGGTGGACTCCAAACTCTTCCTCCTCTACCTTCCATTTTCCATGCTCAATTCGAGAATTGACACTTTATTTTAAATCAATGAAAGGTTCACTCTTCTCTCACAAAGGAATGTCACAAGTAAAGATTCAAGTACCATAGGCTTGCCCCTCATGTAGATATCCGCTAATGTAAGATCACTCAGTTCAAAATCAAGTAGGACTTCTTTCGGGTTGTAATGAAGGCTTTTGGATTAGGGTAGGATACCATATGAGATAAATGGTTACACCCTTCCATAAACACTCCACATTTTTATTTCTTGGATCACATCTAACAACCTTTAGTGGCATTTGTTTTTTTAGGAGCTTGAGAGTCTTGGCATCACTCTTTCTTGTTCATTTAATTCTTTTTATCCCTTGATGCTCATACTAGAGATCGTTGCCTCTTTTTGATTTCATTGACCTTCTTTTTTATTTTGTTTTTGGCATTTTTCTTTTTGTTCTTTCATTTTCTTGCCATCTTTTCATGCAAATCATTTATTTTCTCTTTTTGTGTCTTGATACCTCTTTTAGATTCCTCAACTTTCCCTCTCCAAACTTATTCCTTAAGCCACTTATTTCATAAGAGTGTTAAAGGTCCGGGTTCCAAGAGAGGATTATAGACAAAATGGGTGAAGGCTTGTAGTATGGTTACCAATAGGGAAAGGCTAAGGGATCAAAGGGGTTGAATAGGTATAGAAAGCATTAGGTGGAAATAAAGAGCTCAAACGGACCAAGGAAAGCCTACAATCATCTTCCAAACCAAGAAAACCTAGAATTTCATCTTGAAACACATTCGGGGCAAGTTCTAGACCATCCACTCAAATACTTGGACTATCAACAAAAATCACCTCACCTCTCATGCAACTAGACTATAATAGAGGATAAATTCTAAAGCCTACAACGATCACAATAGAGTTAAAGATCACTATGGTCCAATCAACCACTCAATTATTATCAAAGTCAACTCAAGAATCTCAAAGTCACTAACTAGAGCTATTTCTTTCACAAACCTTGTTTCAAACCATAAGCACGAAGTTAAGTGTGTTGGTGACAAATGGAGCATAAATAACTCTTTTTGGAGAATGACTTGAATAGGGATTTTATTCATGACTACTACTATTATCATTACCTAAACACAAAACGGACTCATTCCCTTAAGAAAGTTGTCACACCATCCGTCCTCAGAAAGAGTCACCTGGTTCACACAAAAGATCACCTTTGGAAGAAAATGTGGCATTAACAAAACCAAAGGCTTATTATCCACACTACTAAGAAAATACATAAAAGATACTAACATAAAAAGAAACTACTAACATAAACAAAATTAACGTAAACTAATAAAGAAGCTAATGAAAGCAAAAACTACTAAGTATAGATTAAATAAAAATAAAATAGAATCATCCACTTATTACATTCCAAATGTATCCTAATGTATCTAATGTATCATCAAATAAGCTCCCCCCCTCNCCCCCCCCCCCCCCCCCCCCCCCCCCGAATAAAAGTAAGCATTGTGCCCAATGCTTAATAAAATAAGAGCAAAAGAAGAGAGGCCGAAGAAACTCCCTACGTGTCCTTGGACATCTCTGTGTCCCCAACAGCATCAGACCTTGTTGTCTCAGCAAATTGAATATCATCGTCAAATCCGGTAATGGCTGGAACGGTGAACATCACACGCACTGCGACAACAGTATAGGTGGCAAGGCATGGCTCCTCAGACTGGCCAGATGGAGCATCTTATGTAGATGGATCTGGGATGGCCTGGGATAGGTCAAGCAACATGTCAAAAGGAAAATCCCTAGTTGTAGCAAGTCGGGTCACCTCATTCCAAAACATATCCACTAACTTCTTGTTGGCTTGGGACATACACATCTTCTTCACTTTCTTGGTCAAACCCACAACACCAGAGCCTTGATGCATCAGTGTGTCCATAATCACCTTATGGTTATCCAAGATCTTTCCCGGCTTCTCATCACTGTCAATGGGATCCCTAGGTGCCTGTGTGGATGACTGCCCTACAACAACACTGGAGATCTCAGACAACTTTAAAGTAGCTGTCTGCATCCAGTTATTGAGACTCGCCAATATCAGAGAGACTCACAGAGTAGAAAGTGGACCTGTATGTATGGGCACCGGCCTTGGAACTGGAGTAGGGATAGGAGCTGCGGAAGGAGATGTAGAGGGAGTGGAAAATGGCGGCTCATGCATAGCAGCTGCCGCACTGGTAGAACGCTCAGCTGTATCATAAACCACCACTACCGGCTCATCAGACTGGCGAACAGTAGTAGAAGACTGAGCACTCTTCTTCGGGTTACTTGAATCCTGTAGCTTGTACCACTCAAATGGTCCTTTCAACTTTACCTTTGTGTCAAACAGCATGGGCTCTACCTTCGCATCTTCTAGATACTCAGTAATGGTGTTGGGGTAGGGGTAAGCAATGTTACTTTGCTGGGCTACTAGGTAAACGTTGGCCGATATTAGGGCATCCATATTGATCGTGTACCCGACGATGTATATGCCACGAAGACCGTATGCGGAACAGGAAGATTGTTCTCATTTTAGCTCGGATCAAGCCTACTACATACAAAGGTTTGCAAACCTTTTGCCTCAAAACTTAGGGTGCTACGGAGAATAGGTACCCCAGCAGTAATCCATGGTGGAGGTGGCCCCAGTGCTAATATCTCTACAAGCCAATGCCTGACCTCTTATTTCAAATCCAACTTCTCTAAGATCTCCATCGGCTCCAAATTTAAGTATGCGTTCAGCGTGTGCTGATCAAATTTCATAATATTGCGCACTTTGGTTACCTTTATGAATACGTGAAATGTTGGCATAACACTCGCGGACAAGGTGCTCCTTGACATCCACTAACTTCTCTGTAAATAACATCCATCACCTTCTCTTTATGAACTGCTCCAGAACTTTAAGATTATACTTATCAAGATCTCTCAATAGAAGCTGACGTTCATGAGTTAAAGACCTAAACAACCACCACAATCGGAAATCAGCAAAAGCCTGACGGCTCACAAATATTTTCTCCCATGCCTCATTCTTCTTTGTCTGAGCTAAACCGGCGGATGTACCCTTTCTACCTTTCCCATCATAAGGAACAAGAACCAGACCCTGCAGCATCTGCCTCAGACTTCTGGATAAACTTTTTCGTACCCTGGGAAGTGTCGTGAGATGTGGAAGGCACATCAAGAGGCTCAAGTCGCCCCTGTGGCCTAGACTGCTCAGCTATGTGCTCCTGCTGAATAGACTAAATTTCCCTTGGAGGTTTCCCTATATGGGGAATAAGAGCTAGACTCGAAGAGGTCTCTAGCTTTCCCTCTTCTTGTTGTAGCTTTCTTCCTTCTTGTCTTTTGCACACTTGGGGGAAGGCCACATTTTCCCCGACCCCTTGAAGACTCTCCTCTTACTTTGGAGTATTTTTTGCGTCCTCTTGATCGAATCATTGCCTGTATCAACAGAAAGAGAATTGTCAGTTGCGAATCATAATCAACATAGTTAAGACTCAAGTAAGCGAGGGAGACCAATTTAGAAACAGTGGGGTTGCAAAGGAATAAATGTGCTGTAGAAATGGGGAAGTGCGGTCCAAACATTTTGATATGCGGCCTGTAGAATGGGAGTGCAGATCGAACAATTTCAAGTGTGGCCGCACTTATGACAAAAAAGTGTAAAGGTCTCATATGCTTACTCTCAGTTGGATAGTACGGAGGTCATTTTACGACCGCTGAATTCATCTGCAGTGTTTGAAGTGCAGTCCGCATATTTGCTTTCTCAAGAGACAACTCTTTGATAGATAGTGTAGATCTCAGTGCGACCTCTCCATGGATTCTGCGATACGCACAATTAATGTGCGATCACAGAACACTATTCTTCTACCACTTACCACAATTAGCAAACTGCACACTGCACAATTTTAAGTGCGGCCGCTGATTTAAAAAATAAACGAGAAGGTCTTTATTTTACATAGATTTTGAAATTACTTGTTCAAATTTAATTGGCAACATGGTATACACATAAGATTCAAGTAACCCCACCCATTTTAGCATGGTTTAACAGTTACCCATTACAAATCAACCCCACAAGGATACACATATCGAATATAATCATAGATGGCCTAAAAAGAAGCTAAAAAGAAGAGAATAAATTCAAAAATCATAATAACACATACCAGATGATGTGAGTGAGAAAGATCTTGTGAGTGCAAATAGATGTGTTAGATAGTACGAGATCCTCACGTAAGCTCTCAGAGTAACAATAATTTTTCAAGAGAGTGAAAAGTGTAAAATGAGGTCTAAATTTCTATTTATACTTAGAGTAATTGAGAGAGAAAAGGGTCAATTGCGTCCACAGAATTCTAAGTGTGGTCCGCACTCCTTCACTTGGCCTTCAGTTGTCTGCTTCTCATGTGCGGTCCGCACAATTTCAAGTGCGGCCGCACAATTACCCCGCACTGATAATGAAAAAGTCCAGAGACCCTATCATTTGACACCATCATTAGCTGTATGAAGTGCGGTCCGCAGATAAAATCAATGGCCGCACAAAGTCTTTTGTGATGGAATAATCTTTTCTGCGGCCGCACAATTTAAAAGTGTGGTCCACATTTTCTGCTCCACTTACACAATTTCGTCCACCCTTCTTTCATCTAACACTCAACCCTGCAGCACCCTTCAAATCGAGTTAAAAACAAAAAAGAACATCTAAATATTCAAAGAAAAAAAAGGAAAAAGAACTTGGATTGCCTCCCAAGAAGCGCCTGGTTTAACAATTGCGGCATGACGCAATGTCAAAATATCCTCAAGTGAAGTAAATGACCGCCACCGCGTGGCTCTCTCCAACTGTTCTCAAGTAGTGCTTCACCTGGTTACCATTGACTCAGAATATTTTATTGCTCTTGTTCTTCAAATCCAATGCACCGAAGGGTGTCATACCAACAATTTCAAACGGACCGCTCCACTTGGACTTGAGCTTCCCGGGAAACATCCTCAACCTTGAGTTAAACAACAATACAAGATCATCTGCTTTGAATTCTTTATTCCAAATGTACTTGTCATGAATTCACCTTTTCCTTGTAAGATGACAAAATCTCATATTCATGGTACCGGAACTCATCCAGTTCATTCAAGTTTGCAACCCGCAAATTAGCAGCTACATCCTAATCAAGATTCAATTTCTTCAAGGCCCACATTGGCTTGTGCTCTAATTCCACCAGAAGATGACAAGCTTTCTCACCTAACCGGTAAGGAGACATTCCGATAGGTGTTTTGTAAGCCGTCCTATAAGCCCATATGCATTATCAAGCTTCTTGGACCAATCCGTCCAATTTTCATTCATCATTTTAGACAACATACTCTTTATCTCCCGATTGGAGACTTCCACTTGACGACTAGCTTGGGGATGATAGGAGTCATTACCTTGTGAGTAACACCATACTTGATAAGTGAAGGGTCAAAAACCTTGTTACAAAAGAGTGACCCCTCATCGCTTATGACTGCACGTGGAGTACCAAATTTGGTAAAAATATGCTGCATCAAGAAAGCCACTACACTTCTCGCCTCATTATTGGGTAAAGAGACGACCTGAACCTATTTGGACATAATCCACCGCGATCAATGTGTATGTTTTTCCACAAGAACTCACTAAAGGACCCATAAAGACAATGCCCCAAACATCAAAAATATTAATCTCCAAGATGGTCGTGAGAGGAATCTCATTTTTCTTTGAAATTCCACCGGTCCATTGACATCATCACATCTTTTCACCAAGTCACTTGTATCTTTGTAAAGAGTAGGCCAATAGTCCACAACTTAGAACTTTGGTTGTCGTTCTTGTTCCATCATGATGACCACCATATGGATAAGAATGACAAGCGCCAAGAACATCACCTTGCTCTTCTTCCGGTACATACCTTATAAATACCCCACCCGTACAAATTCTGAAGATGCATGGCTCATCTCAATAGTAATCTTGATTATATTTTTGAGCTTCATCATTTGTTTTGAAGAGATCTCATCCGGAATGATACCACTCACAAGAAAATTTTCCAAATCCGCAAACCACGATACCTCTTTCATTGATAGTGCCAAAATTTTCTCATCGGGGAAAGATTTGTTGATTTCTAGGCCATCATGTGGCCTCCCCTCCTCTTCCAAACAAGACAAGTGATCCGCCACTTGGTTTTCACTACCTTTATTGTATTGAATGCCAATATCAAATTCTTGCAGCAAAAGTACCCATCTCATCAACTGATCTTTGGATTCTTTTTTGCTCATGAGATAGCGAATCACCAAATGATCTGTGTGGGCAATAACTTTGGAACCTATCAAGTACGGGCGGAACTTCTCAATTGCAAATACAATAGCAAGGAGCTCTTTCTCCGTGACAGTGTAATTGACTTGGACACAATTCATGGTCTTACTAGCATAGCAAACTGGATGAAAAACTTTGTTGATACGTTGCCCCAAAAGAGCCCCAACCCCTACGTCACTTGCATCACACATAAGTTCAAAAGTCAAGCTCCAATTCGGAGCGGTAATGATAGGAGTAGTTAAACTTGAGCTTCAATTGTTCAAAAGATTGCATAAAATCATCATTGAAATTAAACTTGGCATCCTTCTCAAGGAGATTACATATTGGGTTTGCCACTTTAGAGAAATCTTTGATAACACGTCGGTAAAAACCTGCATGGCCTAAGAAACTCCTCACACTTTTCACCGAAGTTGGGGATGGAAGCTTAGAAATTACCTTAATCTTCTCCTTCTCAACATTAATTCCATTCTTTGAGATTTTATGGCCAATTACAATGCCTTACTCAACCATGAAATGACATTTCTCCCAATTACGCGGCAAATTGGTCTCTTCACATCTATCCAACACTTTGTCCAAATTTGCAAGACAATCATTAACAGAATCCCCAACCACCGAGAAGTCATCCATGAAAACTTCAAGGTAGTCCTCCACCATATCCTTGAAAATAGCCATCATACACCGTTGAAACATAAACCAAAAGGTATCCTCTTGAAAGAAAAAGTACCATAACGCCATGTAAAGGTTGTTTTCTCTTGATATTCTAGAGCAATAAGAATTCGGTTGTATCCCGAGTACCCATTAAAAGAAAGCAAGGCCAGCCAATGTATCGAGCATTTGGTCCATGAAAGGAAGTGGTAAGTGATCCTTCCCTGTGAGTTTGTTGATCTTACGATAATCCATACAAACTCTCCAACCGGTCACCGTTCTTGTGGGACACATTGAACCGAAGAGGTCCATGAACTATCAAATATGGGGTAGACGACCCCGACATTCAACCACTTGATAATCTCCTTCTTGACCACTTCTTGCATAGCCTCGTTGAGTCTTCTTTAATGTTCAATAGACGGTTTAGCACCATTCTCCAACTTGATCTTATGCATGAAAATATGGGGCTTATACCCCGAATATTCGCCAAAGTCCATCCAATAGCCTTCTTCCTCTTTTGCAACACTACCAATGTGGAATCAACCTGTACGTTAGTCAAAAAAGAGGAAAGCATAACCGGTAAAGTAGAACAAAGGCCAAGGAATTCATACCGAAGGTGTGGAGGCAATGGCTTCAACTCTAAAGTAGGTGGCTCTTCAATATAAAGCTTTGTAGGAGGAGTCTTCCTATTCTCAAGATCCAAAGATAATTTTGGGGTTGCATAGTTGTACGACCCCATTCCTTGCAAAGAATTCACACACTCCATGAAACCATTTGTCTCGTTATCATCAAAGTTGAGCAAAACGGCTTCCAACATATCACCAGCATTGATTGTAGCACTTGTATCATCAACAATAACATCGATCGCCAAGTCCACAAAAAAACACATATCATTGCTATTTGGTTGCCGCATAGACTTACACACATGGAATACCACTTTTTCATCACCAACCCGAAAAAGAGTTCTCCATTTTCCGCATCACAAATACCTTTACCCATATAAAGGAAAGGTCTCCCAAGAATGACAGGCACTTCATAATCAACTTCACAATCTAGAATAACAAAGCCATCCGGAAGAATGAACTTATCAACCCAGACCAAAACGTCTTGAATCACTCCCAATGGCCTATTTATTGTACGATCGACCATTTGAAACCTCATAGATATGGGTCTTGGTTTTCGAATTCCCAAAGTTTTAAACACCGAAGAGGGAATCAAATTGATACTCGCCCCAAGATCACAATGAGATTTAGCAAAATCGGCACTCCTAACTGTACAAGGAATCGTGAAAGCACCGGGATCCTCCAAATTAGGAGCCATGGAATGAACAATTGCACTCACTTGATGAGTGGCCTTGATAGTTTCAAAATTCATTGACCTCTTCTTGGTCACAAGGTCTTTCATAAACTTTGCATAATCGGGCATTTGTTCCAAAGCCTCTATAAATGGACATTAATAGAGAGACATTTCGTCATTTGAATGAATTCTTAAATTGATTCTCACCATTTTGCCTGGAAGGTCTTTGAGGATAGGGAGGTTGAGGCTTAGGCAATTGTGCCTTAGCATTTTGCACTAACGACTCCAGTATGTCAATGATATGCTCCCTAGACGGGTTCACTCCCTCTTGAGTCACTCCCACACTAACATCAATGTTAATAAGAACCTCATCATTTGCTTGAACATTAATTTTTGGGATTTTCTCGTCTAGTATCACTTGGTCATCATCCGCAATTCGCCTTTCACTTGAGGTGGGTGCATTCCCACCTCTTCTACTTCTTGTGATAACTATCATAGCATGCCCCATATTGTTACCACCTTTTGGGTTGACCACTGAATCACTTGGTAGTGCAACCTTAGGACGATTAATAAGAGCTTGAGAGATTTGCCCCGTTTGAACT
Organism: Nicotiana paniculata; assembly: GCA_005239505.1. Taxonomy (NCBI): domain Eukaryota; kingdom Viridiplantae; phylum Streptophyta; class Magnoliopsida; order Solanales; family Solanaceae; genus Nicotiana; species Nicotiana paniculata. The sequence continues at coordinate 41,490 of ML311868.1, read as the reverse complement.
TCAAGATTATGTATTGATGTGTTGTGTGAGGCAAGTTGGACATGGTAAGTGATAATTTTATAATCTCTACATAACTTGTTCATGAACCAATAAAACTTTATTATATTAACATGAAGCTGTCTACAAATCAAGGTGGTCTAGAACACGTTTCAAAGGGATCCCAATGTCCAAAATGTTACAATTTGAACTACAAATTACAAGTTTGAATTCCATAGTGCCATGATCAATGTTGTTAATCAATGTAAAGAATAATTAGCCTAAGTCCTTAAAAGTGGAACTTTTGAACCTAGGTCGAAAAAAAGAGAATGTTGTCGGTCAAACTTGAAATATGGGAAAATATAAGAATAGTAGAAAGTTATATATTCTTGTGATTAGCCTTTAAAGTTTTATCATTTAAATGAAGTTGAAATATTAGATTCAAATAATAAAAATGTTGTTATGTAAAACAAGCATATAAGACAATCATGAATCATACGTCTAATTTTTCGTGGCGGCCTTTTAGGTTTTTCAATTTTAAACCGATGCGTGTGTCATGTTGTAATGAACAAAATTAATAAATAAAGAGGTGGGATTCTAGGTTTTTGAATAACTTGAATCCTCATCAAGATTACATATTGATCTCATTATTTGAATAACTTGAACCCTCATCAAGATTACATATTGATCTCATTATTTGAATAACTTGAACCATAGGAAGGATAAGGAAGTGGGTTTCTAGGTTGTTGATACATTGGGGGTCTTTGAAAACCCGAACCCTGATTTTCTTGATTATTTCTCCAGCCACCTTGATTGTTGCCTCCCCAATTTTGTTGGTTGTTCCCACTCCAATTTCCTTGGTTGTTGTTGTTGTGGTGCCAATTCCCTTGACTGTTAGAACCACAATTACCTTGGTTATTTTGTGGTCGCCATTGTTGTTGATTGGAGCACTGGAAGTTGTTTATTTGCCCTTGGTAATTGTTCACATATTGAACCTCTTCTTCTTGCTCATGATAAGAATCATCTTGATCAAAACCAACTTCATCTTGCACATAACTCTCCACTCATGTTTGCATTTGTGGACCCTTGGTCCTCTTCTTGTTTGACCAACACATTTACCCCTTCCATAGCATGAAATTGCGTAGGAGCTTGAGCTTGGTTAAGTTGGACCTTTGTAAGTTGAGTCATTTTTATTGTCAATTTGGCAATGTCTTGCCCATGGTCTTGCAACTCTTGATGGAGCTGAATTATGTTGGGATCACCTTGTGGAACATTGGATCGTGATTGCCAAGTCGCCGACGTTTCCGCCATCTCATCAAGAATCTCACATGCCTCCATATAAGGTTTGGTCATAAAGTTGTCATCAGCCAATTGATTGACCACACATTGGTTCGTAGTATTAATATCACTGTAGAAAGTTTGTTGGATCAATTGTCGATCATATCATTTTTCGGTCACTCCTTCATCATTTTTCGATACCTCTTCCAAATCTCATGCAAAGGATCATTGGGATCTTGATTGAAAGCCAATGTTTCATCCCTAAGAGTATCCATGTGCCTGGAAGAGAAAAACTTAGCAATGAACTTTGCTGCGAATTCATCCCAAGTATGGAAAGATTTATTAGGCAAGCGTTCCTACCAATCTAAAGCTTTACCCCTTATAGAGAAGGGAAAAAGCCTTAGCCTCAAATAATCCTCGAAAACATTTATTTTCTTGCTCCCCCAACACGTATCCACAAAGCCCTCCAAATGGTTATATGCATTATGATTTGCCGCACCGATGAAAAAGCCTCGTTGCTCTAGTAAAGTGAGCATCACATTGGCAATTTAAAAGTTTCCCGCCCTAATGCGAAAGGAGATTATTTCACTTGTATAACCTTCATTGGGCAAAGTCCAGTGTTGTACCGCTAGTGGTTGTGGTGGTGGTGGTGGGGGTGGGGGTACATTATCTTGTTAACCCCGGCCTCGACGATTGAGTTTTGGTACCTGAGGCCTATCATCTAGTTGTTCCTCCTTGTCGTCCAACTCAACCAATAGCATATTTTCAAGCTCATTGTTCGCTATTTTGTACCTACGATTTCTTCAAAAAATTAGTAACACGAAAAGGAAAGAAAATATTTCAAGAACACACTCAAGTATATAGATAACACCGCAAAAACTCCCTGATAATAGTGCCAAAAAATTGATCTACGTCTAATCTGCAGTGAATAGTGAGTGAAACGATCATTGATATTATAGTACGTAACAAGAGTCGGGTAAACCACGATGCTCCTCACAACCCTGCAACGGCCACCTGCCTAAACGGGTGAGTTCTTGTAATTTACTCCCTGACCCTTGTTGGAGCAATCCTTATGGTTTTTTTTTGGGTATCAGAGCCATGTTAGTAAAACCTAAGAAATCTAAGTCTGGCACTAGTTTCTTAATGAATATCATTAGAAAGAAGACTACTGTTAAAAACAGTAGAAAAGATTATTATTATTATTATTATTATTATTATTATTATTATTATTATTATTATTATTATTATTATTATTATTATTATTATTATTATTATTATTATTATTATTATTATTATTATTATTATTATTATTATTATTATTATTATTATTATTATTATTATTATTATTATTATTATTATTATTATTATTATTATTACGAGCTAGTTGTGGAGATAGCTCGGAGGATCGAGGGTGTTCGTCAGCAGATCCGAGAGAAGGTGCCGGGGGACAAGCGGTTCCGTTATTCTGGAGGGTTCAGTGGTGCTCCTCAAATGTGGGTGACCGACTATGAGGCAAGATTTTTTGAGATATCTCGCCACACACTTATGATACTCCTCATTGATTCAGAGAGAGTGCGGATGTTTGTTGCAGGTTTGCACTATGGTATCCAGGCCACTTTGGCCCAAGCGGTTGAGATGGGGACTTCTTACGAGCTAGTTGTGGAGATAGCTCAGAAGATCGAGGGTGTTCGTCAGTAGAGTCGAGAGCAGGTGCCGAGGGACAAGCGGTTTCATTATTCTGGAGGGTTCAGTGGTGCTCCGTCTGGGGGCAGAGGTTAGTTTGGGAGGGGTCAGTCTAACAGGACCACGTATCCAACATCATCGCCTTCCTGGGGTGATCTAGTGCGACACTATTTCAGCTCTATTCTAGAGAGCTCCTACTACCCACCAGCTATTTAGGGTTCCTCTAGTGGGTATTCAGGCCATCAGGGTTAGACTTCAGGTCAGCACACCACTATTTTGAGGGGTTGTTACGAGTGCGAGGATCCTGGCCACATGAAGAGGTTTTGTCCCGGACTTCGGGGCAAGGCAGTACAGTAGGGTCATCAGCCTATGATTACAACACTAGCTGCCACACCAGCCATTCGGCCGCCCAGAGGCAGAGGGCAAGTGGGTAGGGGTCTTCCTAGAGGTGGAGGACAGTCAGGCGGAGGCCAGTCAGGTGGCGCTCCAGCTAGGTTCTATGCGTTTCTGGCCATACCAGATACAATGGCCTCAGATGCAGTAATCACATGTATTATTTGTGTCTGCGGTAGGGATGCTTATGTACTATTTGATACAGGGTCTACTACATATTTATATGTTTCATCTATGTTTTTGTTCATTTCTTGGGTGTTCCTCACGAGTCCTTGGGTACTCTTTTATATGTGTCCACGCCAGTGGGCAATTCTATTGTGGTGGATCGGATCTACCGGTTCTGTATCGTGACTTTTTGTGGTTATGGGACTAGAGAGGATCTTCTGTTGCTTGATATGACCAACTTTGAGGTCATACTGGGCATGGATTGGTTGTCTTCATATCATGCCATCCTTGATTTCCATGCCAAGACTGTTACCTTAGTGATGCCAGAGTTCCCTAGATTGGAGTGGATGGGTTCGTTTGTTAATGCATCTAGTCAGGTTATCTCTTTCCCGAAGGCTTGACACATGGTCGAGAAGGGTTGTTTTGCTTATCTAGCTTATGATTGGGATACTACTACAGAAACTCTGATGATTGATTTAGTGCCCATGGTTCGAGATTTCTACAATGTGTTTCCTTCTGATCTTCCAGGCCTGCCACCAGATCGTGATATCGATTTCTATATGGATTTGTCTCCAGATACCCAGCCTATCTCTATTCCACCGTACTGCATGGTTCCGAAAGAGTTGGAGAAGTTGAAAGAACAACTTGAGTAGTTGATAGCAAAGGGGTTCATCAGACCGAGTGTGTCGCATTGGGGTGCACCAGTGTTACTTTTGAAGAAGAAATATGGGATCAAATGTGCATTACCGCTAGTTGAACAAAGTTACCATTTTGAAAAAGTGCTCTTTGCCGCGTATTGATGATTTATTTGACCAGTTGCAGGGTGCCAGGGTGTTCTCTACGATTGACTTGAGATCGAGGTACCATTCGTTGAAGATTCGAGATTCGAATGTTCCGAAGATGGCTTTCTATACTAGATATGGGCACTATGAGTTTCTAGTGATGTCCTTCGGCTTGACTAACGCCCCAACGACGTTTATGTATTTGTTGAACCGTGTGTTTAGGCCGTACATTGACTCATTTTTCATTGTCTTCATTGATGACATTTTGATCTACTCGCGAGCATGGAGAAGCACGAGCAGTATTTGATAGTGGTGCTTCAGACCTTGCAGGAATAGAAGCTATATGTTATGTTCTCTAAGTGTGAATTTTGGTTAGATTCTGTGGTATTCTTAGGCATGTTGTATTAGGAGAGAGTATTAAGGTAGACCCAGGGAAGATCGAGACAATTCAGAGTTGGCATAATCATACCACAACGACCGAGATCAAGAGCTTCTTAGGGTTACCAGGTTATTATCATCAGTTCATGGAGGGCTTCTCTTCTATTGCAACACCTTTAACTAGATTGACCCAAAAGGTTGCTTCGTTCTGATGGTCCAATGATTGCCAGGAGAGCTTTCAGAAGCTCAAGACCGCCTTGACTTCAGCACCGATGTTAGTGTTGCCTTCAAGTTCAGGGATGTATACTATGTATTATGACACTTGATGTGTGGCTATAATTCATGGTTTAACGCATTATATGCCCTACATTTTATGTGCGTTAATGATAAAAATACACTTCATATGTGCATAATGGAGGTCTATTTCATGTGTAGGTGAATTGGAGATGGAAGCAGAGCTAAATGGATGCATAAACGTCAAAAATACGCTTAAGAGTCAAAAAAGGAGTGAACCAGGCTTTAGCCGGGCGTTTGGGCTATAAAGCCTGGTAAGAACAGGCGTTTGGGGGGCGTTTGACCCATAACGCCATACCTGGCCAGGCGTTTGGCCTGTAACGCCTGGTCCCCGGTCCGGCCCAGTCCGAGTTTTGAAGGTTTTAAGTATTTCCCGGTTTGACTAGAAGTATCCTACACGATTAGGGTTTGTCCCAAAACATATAAATAGACCCAAAAACACAACTTTGAGGGACTTATGCCATTGGAGACAAGAGAAGCCTGTGGAATACTACTCAGCAAAGCAAAACATTGATTTTTACATCCTTTATTCATTACTCTGTAATTTATTTATGCAAGTTATTTTGGATTTGATTATTATGAGCACGAGTAGCTAATTTCCTTAATCTAGGGTTTTGGTGGAACCCGTTGGGGGATGAACTTATCGTGATATTAGTATAGTTTGGTTGGTTTTTAATCTCTATTTGTTCAACTACGTTCTTGTTGTAGTTAATTGAAATGATCCTCAATTAGTTGTTCCTATTTATTATGTATCTACATGAGAGAGAGTGCATATTTAGGTAGTTGTTTGAACAACATCACTCCTGGAGTATAGACGAAAGTCATAACCGAGGGTTTAGAAGTTGGATTAGAAATAACGATACTTCGGGTGCAATCTAAAGTGAACTGTAATGCAATCTAGCTAGCGTAACTTGAGAGAGTGCGTCTAGTAAATTATCATAATTACTTGAGAGAGATTTATGGTAGATAGAGTGTTCATGATTGATAGAGACAACTAATCAAACTATAAGAAGTATCCAAGAAGGAAGTCCACCGACGGGGGAAACCATAACCTTAGACCTTTATTATAATTGTTTACATCGCATTGTTAGTTAATATTTAGTTTATTAATTTTGCTCACTAGTAGTAGTAAAACATTACCAAGTGATACTCATAATTCTTGAGAAAGTTGATTTAGTGAAAGTTTAGTATTCTGACAGCCTGATTGATACGTTAATTCCCTGTGGGATCAACTCTGGGCGTAATACCCCGGATTATATTTGCAACGCCCATTTAGTCTTTCTATAAGACATAGTTGATCGTGATCAAATTTTGGCGCCGTTTTCGGGGACTTTACGGTGTTATCAATTAGAGTTGGAAGAAATACAAAATTCTGAAATATAGTCAATTTTCTTCAATTGTCATTTATACATTGAAAGTTTAACGTTTGCTAACGTGGTTGTACAGGTGCATGCCTAGAAACTCATCGAGAACTGGTGAAGTAATTGAAGCCTTATCATACCCCGAGAAAGTTTTCAAGGCCCTAAAACGGGCCAACCGGAAAAGCAAACAACAACCATCAATTGAACAACTTGAACCCGACATGGAAGATCCAAACAACAGGAACATCAATGGGAATGATGTGGTAGACCCAGTCGCTCAAATAGGGGCAAAGGCTCTTTTATATGACTGGGCACAACCCATGGCAGAGAATTTGGCCACTGCAATACTAATCTCTCAAATATAGGGCGAGTCCTTCCAGATTACAAATAATATGCTGCACTTGTTGCAGAACAAGGGACTATTCTCAGGGTCATACATCGAAGACCCCCAACATCATTTGAAGAACTTCCTATCAATTTGCAAAACACAGAGGCAGCCAAACGTCACTCAGGAGGCAATAAAATTGTTGTTGTTTCCATTCTCAGTGACTGGAGCAGCCCAGACTTGGCTAAACTCACTCCCCATCAATTCCATTACCACATGGGAGGAGTTAGTTAAGCAGTTCGTGAACAAGTTTCATCCACCCAACAAGACTGCTCAACAAATTGATGAAATCTTGAGCTTCAGACAGAAACCAGTTGAAACATTGCAGGAGACATGTGAACGATTTAAGGGAATGCTGGTTATCTGCCCACACCATCGTACTCCGGAGCAGATGTTGGGGGCAACATTTTTATATGGGTCTGGCTGATACTGTTAAAGCGAATGTTGATGCTTCAGCTGGTGGAGCATTCTTGAGCAAAAAGTGGAGAGAAATTCAGATCTTGCTTGATAAAATGACACAGAATTCAGGATGGACAACAAGGAATGCACCCATTACTCCTGTAGTTCACTCAGTGCCATTCGATCCATCCAATACTATTGCAGAGAATGTGGCCACCTTGATAACACATATGAGCATACTAACTAAGAAGGTGGAAGAATCAGGGCAAAAGCAGCAGGTACACATCGTAGATACAACCAATGGGAGCTTATGCACATCTTGCATTAGTCAACCATTTGGTAACCAGTGGAATGCAGAATGTGATCACCCTCTTTATCAAGAAAACATGAATTATGTGTCAAATTATGGAAGCCAGAGACAAAGGGGACAGAACTGGGGTCAGCAAGTTCAACCGTATAGACCACCTCACCAACAACAGAACAATGGAAACATGGGTGTCATGAGACCACAAGGTAATGCAGCACCATATCAGAGGCCACAATGTTATAACCATCAGAATCAACACAAGCATACTACCCTCCTCAGCATCAACAGGGGGAAGGCAAGAAAATGGGTTCTCCAGGTTAGAAGCTATGATGCAGCAGGTTATTGGGTCAAATGCTAAGATCAACGAAAGAGTAGATGCCCATGACTCAGCCATTAAAAATATCGATGTGCAACTGGGGCATATTTCAAATGCAGTTAACAATCGTCCTCACGGAACTTTACCTGCTGATACTCTGGTGAATCCAAGGGACCAGGTCCCAAAGCAGTTAATGGCAGTGAGTCTCCGCAATGGTAGAGACCTGGACCTGGAACAAGAGATGAGGTATGAAAGTAGACAAACAAATACATTGGTGCAGGTGCCTATTGAAATTGATGACTCGACGCCTTTGACCAAGGTCACAGTGCAGCCAACTGAAGAAGAATCTAATAAGAAAGGTGAAGCTGAGAAAGAACTTGAGGAAATCACAGAGCCAACAGTTGAGGTGGTGGTGGAAAAGGAAAAAGAACAGATAACAGGAAAGAAGAGATCACCAGCTCCATTCCCTCAAAGGCTGGCAAAATATCAGAAGGATGAGCAGTATAAGAAATTCTTGGACATGCTAAAGAAAATACAAGTAAATATCCCATTTATTGATGCATTGAGGGAAATGCCTTGCTATGCTAAAATGATGAAGGACTTGATGTCCAGAAAATTTGACTGACAAGATTNGATTGTGAGACTGGTGAACTTAAGATGAAGCTCAATGATGAAGAAATCACTTTCAACGTGCATAAGTCTATGAGGCGACCTAGTGAGTTCGCCAACTGCTCTCTTATTGATGCTATGAATGTGATCCCAAAAAAAGATGATGCATCCCTGAGTGTTGGGGACCCTTTGGATGAATGTTTGATGAATCTAGATAATATGAACGGTGAAGAACTGGAAGATTGGGTGTTAGCACTTGGGGGCCAGCATTAATCTGATGTCGCTGGCCATATATAAAAGACTGGGGATTGGTAGAGCCAGGCCCACCTCCATGCTGCTGCAACATGTTGATAGGACGGTGAAGAGACCGTCGGGTATTCTGGACAATGTGTTAGTGCAAGTGGGGAAATTTGTGTTCCTTGCTGACTTTGTGATCCTAGACTGCCGGGTAGATGAGGAAATTCCCATAATCTTGGGAAGGACATTTTTGGCCAAAGGCAGAGCCCTCATCTATTGTGAGACTGGTGAGCTTAAGATGAGGCTCAATGATGAAGAAATCACGTTCAACGTGCAGAAGTCTATTAGGCGACCAAGTGAGTTCGCCAACTGCTCTCTTATTGATGTCGTGAACGTGATCCTGGAAGAAGATGATGCATCCCTAACTGTTGGGGACCCTTTGGCTGCATGTTTGATGAACTTAGATGATATGAACTGTGAGGAGCTAGCAGAATGGGTATTAGCATTGGAAGGAAAAGGGACATGGTCGAGGGCTCTCAAAATTGAACCATTACACTTGGATAAGAGAGAAATCCCACTAGCCAAGCCCTCAGTTGAAGTACCACCCAAGTTAGAGCTGAAGCCTTTACCAGCACACCTCAGGTATGCATTTCTTGGACCTAAATCTATTACCTGTTATTATTTCATCTGGGTTGTTAGATGTGCAGGAACAACAGTTGTTACAGGTACTTTCTAAATACAAGACTGCCATTGGTTTGACGATGACAAATATCATAGGGATCAGCCCAGCCTATTGCATGCACAAGATTCTCCTGGAAGAGGGACACAGACCTTCTAGGGAACATCAAAGGTGGTTGAACCCAAATATGAAGGAAGTGGTGAAGAAAGAAGTTATAAAGTGGTTAGATGCGGGAATCATCTTCCACATCTCTGACAGCAGCTGGGTTAGCCCAGTACAATGTGTACCAAAGAAGGGTGGTATGGCAGTGGTAAGGAATGATAAAAACGAGCTGATATCCAGTAGAACCGTCACGGGTTGGAGAATATGCATGGATTACAGAAAGTTGAACCTAGCCATCCGCAAAGACCACTTCCCACTTCCCTTCATTGATCAGATGCTCGACCGGTTAGCAGGGAGGTCTCATTTTTGTTTCCTGGACGGGTATTCTGGGTACAACCAGATTTTTATTTCCCCGGAGGATAGGGAAAAGACCTCCTTCACATGCCCTTATGGGGTATTTGCCTTCAGGAGGATGCCATTTGGCTTCTGTAATGCACCTGCAACATTCCAACGGTGCATGATGGTCATTTTCACAGACATGGTGGAGGATATTATGGAGGTATTCATGGATGATTTCTCATTGGTGGTAAATTCGTTTGATGAATGCCTAGAAAATTTAAACCATGTACTAAAGAGGTGCATCGAGACGAACCTAGTGCTGAATTAGGAGAAGTGCCACTTCATGTACAAGAAGGAATCATCTTGGGACATTTGGTTTCGAGTAAAGGTATTCAAGTGGACAGAGCCAAGGTAGAAGTGATTGAAAAACTCCCTCCACCCACGTCAGTCAAAGATATTCGTAGCTTCCTTGGACATGCCGGATTCTACCGGCGATTCACCAAGGATTTCTCCAAAATTGCCAACCCTCTCTATAAGTTACTAGAAGAAGATAACCCATTTGTGTTTTCTGATGATTGCAGGGTAGCTTTTGAGGAGATAAAGAAGCGGTTAGTCACTGCACCGATTATAGTTGCCCCCGACTGGGAGCAACCATTCGAACTCATGTGTGACGCTAGTGACTATGCTATGGGAGCCGTGTTGCGCCAGCGAAAAGATAAGGTAATGCACCCAATTTACTATGCAAGTAGGACGTTGAGTGGAGCTCAGCTGAATTACACGGTAAAAGAAAAAGAAATGTTGGCTGTAGTGTTTGCATTTGACAAGTTCAGGTCTTAGCTGATCAGGTCGAAAGTGATTGTGTACACTGATCACGTAGCCATTCGGTACTTGGTCGAGAAAAGAGAGTCTAAGCCATGCCTAATTCGTTGGGTGCTGCTTTTGCAAGAGTTTGACTTGGAGATTCGTGAGCGTAAGGGAATGTAGAACCAAGTCGCTGATCATTTATCACGCCTTGAAGGTGCTGAAAAGGCACCTGAGTCTGAGGATATTCTAGAAACCTTTCTAGATGAGCAGCTGCTGGCCACAAGTGTGGGAGAGGTGCCATGGTATGCATATATTGTTAATTACCTGGCATGCGGCATCGACCCTTATGAGCTCTCCTTTGTGCAAAAGAAAAGATTTTACCATGATAACCGTAATTACTATTGGGATGAACCTCATTTGTTTAAACTTTGCATTGATAACATGATCCGGAGGTGCGTCCCCGAGATAGAACAATTTGCTATTTTGCAGGCTTGTCACGCAGCTCCCTATGGAGGACATTTTGGAGGAGTCCGAACAGCAGCTAAAGTGTTGGAGGCCGGGTTTTATTGGCCCACAGTGTTCAAAGATGTTCATCAATGGGTGAGGGGCTGTAATGAATGCCAAAGGACGGGGAACATATCCCATCATCACGAGATGCCCATGAATCCGATACAAGAGGTAAAAGTGTTCGATGTTTGGGGTATAGATTTCATGGGCCCTTTTGTCAGCTCCTACGGCAATAAGTACTTGGTCGAGAAAAGAGAGTCTAAGCCATGCCTAATTCGTTGGGTGCTGCTTTTGCAAGAGTTTGACTTGGAGATTCGTGAGCGTAAGGGAATGGAGAACCAAGTCGCTGATCATTTATCACGCCTTGAAGGTGCTGAAAAGGCACCTGAGTTTGAGGATATTCTAGAAACCTTTCTAGATGAGCAGCTGCTGGCCACAAGTGTGGGAGAGGTGCCATGGTACGCATATATTGCTAATTACCTGGCATGCGGCATCGACCCTTATGAGCTCTCCTCTGTGCAAAAGAAAAGGTTTTACCATGATAACCGTAATTACTATTGGGATGAACCTCATTTGTTTAAACTTTGCATTGATAACATGATCCGGAGGTGCGTCCCCGAGATAGAACAATTTGCTATTTTGCAGGCTTGTCACGCAGCTCCCTATGGAGGACATTTTGGAGGAGTCCGAACAGCAGCTAAAGTGTTGGAGGCCGGGTTTTATTGGCCCACAGTGTTCAAAGATGTTCATCAATGGGTGAGGGGCTGTAATGAATGCCAAAGGACGAGGAACATATCCCATCATCACGAGATGCCTATGAATCCGATACAAGAGGTAGAAGTGTTCGATGTTTGGGGTATAGATTTCATGGGCCCTTTTGTCAGCTCCTACGGCAATAAGTACATACTTGTTGCTGTAGATTACATGTCCAAATGGGTAGAAGCTATAACATCCCCCAACAATGATGCACGAGTGGTGGTGGGGTTCTTATGGAAAAATATATTCACCCGTTTTGGGACCCCAAGGGCCATTATTAGTGACGGAGGCACTCATTTCTGCAACCGTGTCTTCGAAAAGTTGCTTGCTAAATATGATGTACGTCACAAGGTAGCAACCCAGTATCACCCCCAAACTAGGGGGCATGTTGAGGTCTCCAATCGTGAAATAAAGAGTGTGCTGACCAAAACAGTTAACGCCACAAGAACTGATTAGGCGAAGAAACTTGATGATGGACTCTGGGCCTATAGAACCGCATTCAAAACACCAATCGATATGTCTCCATACAAGTTGATATTTGGTAAGGCCTATCACCTGCCCATGGAATTAGAACATCGAGCTTGGTGGGCATTGAAGCGGTTGAACCTGGATCTCGATACTGCTGGAGAAAATCGAGTCACAGAGTTACACGAGTTGGAAGAGTTTAGAGGACATGCATTTGAAAGCACCAGGTTGTATAAGGAATGAATGAAGAGTTTCCATGATAAAAACATTGAGGACCGAGATTTCAGACCGGGGACAAGGTATTGCTTTATAGTTCAAGATTAAGACTGTTCCCGGGTAAGCTCAAGTCTCGATGGTCTGGCCCCTTTAAGGTGGTCAATGTATTTCCTTATGGTGCGGTAGAAATTACTATTGAGGATGGGTCTAACGCCTTCAAAGTCAATGGACAACGATTAAAAAGGTATGTGGGAATGAATGAAGCCAGTGTGCTAGCTATTGTGCATCTGGTTGAACCTAAAAGACTGAACGATCCTTAAATTGCATTCGTTCTGCGTCATGCCGCAACGTTAATCAGGCGCTTCATAGGAGGAAACCTATTGACTTGTTGTAATTGTCGTGCCACAACATTAACTAAGCGCTTGTTGGGAGGCAACCCAATGCGTAGTTAAATCTTAGTATGGCTAGAAGTATTTCGTGTAATTATAGGTACTAATAAGCTTGCAAGTGCATTCGGGTGAAAGGAGAAGTGTTTTAGCATGAAAGAAAGTGGGGACAAAGCCGGGGTCAAGCAGGCTTTAGGCCTCAAACGCCCAGCAAAAGCTAGAAGACCCCAAGCGTTAAGCCCCAAATGCCTGGCTAACGCCAGGTTGGTCTGGGTGTTTCACCTCTAACGCGTGGATAACTCTAGGGTGCCCGTGATTTATACCTAAAACGCACCCTAAACGCCAGGTAAGTCCTCTCTTCTTATTTTTACAGCTCCCAAACCTCTTTCAAGCAAGTTTCTACTCCCAAGCACACAACCAACACAGATTTACTTCCATACCCACACCAAAACACATAGATTAACACACAAATCTTCACTACAACACCCACAACACACACAGATCTTCACAGATTTGATTTTCGTGGTGCACTTCATTCGGCAACCACACATCAATCTTCGAGGTATGATTGTATTTCTATTCTTTGCTACTTCGAATTGGGTGTTACAAATGTGAAAGGTGTGTCCTTTATTCATGGTGATTCTTTATGGGTTTATGAATTTCATGGTCATATTGTGTTGTGAACCCCAATCCCCGAAACCCTTTAGGAATGGGCTGAAATTGTGAAGCTAAGTGGTATTATGGAACCCCAAACATATTTGGGTACATGAGGAAGTTCCTCAAGTCCATAAGAGCACCCATGGCAATTGTGCTAGCCAAGTGCTCGATGTAATGCCTCAAGGGCAATACATGTCCCGTTTTGAGCCCGAGTCTCCGGGAAACAAACCACTAGTGTCATGCATCCTTGACTCAATGAAATTTTAAGTGTAGGATGGCTCACGAGAAGCCAATGTGTAGCAGTTGTGTTTCGATTATTCATAAACTCGCCGAGGTGAAGTCTGAGTAACCTTGGCAAAGTGGGAAAGCGTATGTGTATAGTATATACTTTGACACCCCCTAACTACTGATCATTTGCGCAGGGAGAACGATGCTACCCAGAAAAGCCACCGGCAAAGGAAAGTCCACGTCCTCGGCCCCAGATAAAGCCAAAGAAAAACCCCCACCACCTCAGAAGAAAAGAAAGAGGGGAGATGCCACTTCAAGTATGACAGGTGACGAGGTAGTGGCTGTTGTGGCTTCCATGAGACAGCAATCCGTTGGCCAACGGGAATACAGTATCAACAACATACCCGCACATTCCAGGAAGTGGTATACACGTTGCAAGCCCAAACATGTTCACCCTGAAGGAGCCATTCGGGAAGGGAGTCTGAGAACAAAATTCCCGTCAATTTGGAGGAGCAGTCATGAGTTGGGTTTAGGCTATGTGTTCAAGCACAATGGGAACATCAACCTTAACTTAGTCAGGGAGTTTTATGCAGGGTTTGACCCTAAAGACAAAGAGGAATTGGTGCCAATCTGTGGGCACTTGGTGGATTTTTCAGCCAAGGCTATATGTGATTTTCTAGGTGCTCCGAATGTTCTGGTGGAGCCTTTAGAGCAATTCATCCCCCAACCTAACTATAAGAGACACTCTGTGGGGTTGATTCTAGGGCTGCTTGGATTCGGGATAGAGCCACAAATAGCCATAAAAGGTTTCCCAAAAAAAAAGATGAAATCTGAAAACTAGGTGTGGCTTAAATTGATTAATACACGGATACTACCGTGCAACCATGACACCTTAATCAGCTGAGAAAGAATTTGTGTGCTCTATTTCCTGATGACAGGGCAGAAAGTGAATGTGGGCCATATGGTGCGCTATCAAATGGGGTTGGTGCATTCCAACAATAGAATTGATCGAATACCATTCCCAAGTTTCCTGACTCAGTTCCTGGTAAATGAAAATATAGCGGTTGATTCCAACTTTGACCATACCATTGATCAACTCACCCGAGAGAATGACATCACTGGCTTAAGACTGAAAGAAGAGTCGTCGTTGACCAATGCCGAGCACAATGCGCGGGACGATAGCTTCATGGCCCATCTTTATGGGATGAGGGATTTGCAGTTACGTATAGGAGGTCGCCCATCGCCAGGTTATGAGAGGGATGAGTTGGATAAGAGATACCTGCTCAATGCTCACGCTCAGCAGATGATTGGAGCAGGTGAGGGATACAGGATCCCAGATGATGAGGATATCAACACACCTGACAACTCTGATACAAAGCCAATGCGCTCAGATGATGAAGATGATGGAGAAGATGAGTATGAGGAATAATGGAGAGCGTCCTATGATGAAGACGCTGAATGATCAGGGAGTTTCTTGCACCTTACTTTTATTTCTTGTTATTTCTATATATGATGCACTGAGGACATTGCATGAATTAAGTGTGGGGTGTGTACATATGTGTTGTGGGATTTGATTGTACCTTATGTGGTTTCTTGTTGTAGTTTTTGTTGTCCATGATAGTAAATTATTTTTCTTGTAAGTTTTTGTAGCGTTTTCTGTCAGTCTTTTTATTTTAGGTAAAATATTATGTGGACTCTTCCCGACGATGGACCTCCTAGACAATTCTCTTGAGGGAAGTAAGTCTAAGAAAAATACAAAAAAAAAACAAAAGATTCTGTTTTTGTTTTAGGTAGTGTAGTAATTCCCCCTTGATTTTTTTTTGGACCACGGTTCTTTTCCAAGGGCTTTTAATTGAACCGGGTGTAGGTAGTTTTTAAATTTTAGGAGTTGTAACCACATGGTTGAGAAATTAATCGCAACAATATCTCGGAACTTTGGTTGCGACGCTTAGGCTCAATTTTTTTGACTCTAGGATAAATACCTTAAATCGTGAATTCTTAAATTTGCTTAACTGCTTTGACTGGAGTGTCGTGATAGATCCAATTCTGAGTGAGTTATGTGCCATGTGTGTGTGAGGTTTGTATGTTATTCGGTGCATTGCATTTGACGTCTAGAACTTGCCCCGTGTGTGTGCAAAGCAAAATAGTAGTTTTGTTCAGTCTTGGAAGTGATATAGGCATTTCTTTGTTGAGCCAGCTATGTATATTTTACCCCTAATTGTTATGTATCGTAGTTAACCCCGTTGATCCTATAATCATGTTTCTTTGGCAACAATATTACAAGCCATACCGCTTTGTTTGAATCGATCATATATTTGAACCTTGTCATCTCTCGTAAGCACTGAAAATGTGATGAACTATGGAAAAGTTAAAGTGTGGGGTGGTAGGTTGGTTTTTGAGGGGAACAATTTAAATAAGGAGAAAGGTGCACTGTTTTGAAAAAGTAAAAGTCACTTAGCAAAAAAAAAATAAAAATATATATATATATATATATATCAAGTGGTGACTCTTAATGTACTTGTGCTTAAAGAAGTATGAGGTAATAACATTGATGTGAAGGGGGAGTTTGGCTTAATATAAGTTTGAGGTTGAACGCTACAGTATATGTATTAAAGTGCTTAGGGAGGTATAGTCTATCTTATATCTAAATGTATTCTACATGTCCCGTTGCCTACATTACAACCAAATAAAGCCCTACTTGATCCTAGACTGAATGAGCTCGATTAGTAGAGTAGTACACTACGGGCAAGCCTATGGTGCATCTTTTGTGGCATATGAATATTATTTCTGAGAGTGAGTGAATTCTTTCTATCTTGAGTTCCTAAGTGTTCTTAAATTTTATTGTGTGTGGAACTAGCTCTTTGATTTGGTGAGGGCACATGATTCATGAAGGAAAGGTAATGTTGTTGAACTCTATGTTAGAGTGGTGAGTGGATTGTGAATAAAACATGGGAAATGTGAGTCGATTATTGAGGCGAGGATGTCACACCTTTGTGCTTAAACTGTTTTAAAATTCTTGGTATAACGCGTTAAGGGATTTGCTTAATAAGTTGTGTTCATGGGTGTAGTTCAATTGCTCGAGGATGAGCAAATGTTTAAGTGTGGGGTGTTGATGTGTGGCTATAATTCATGGTTTAACGCATTATGTGCCTTACATTTTATGTGCGTTAATGATAAAATACACTTCGTATGTGCATAATGGATTCTATTTCATGTGTAGGTGAATTGGAGATGGAAGCCGATCTAAATGGATGCATAAACGTCAAAAATACGCTCAAGAGTCAAAAAAAGAGTGAACCAGGCTTTAGCCGGGCGTTTGGGCTATAAAGCTTGGTAAGAACAAGCGTTTGGGGGGCGTTTGACCCATAATGCCAGACTTGGCCAGGCGTTTGGCCTGTAACGCCTGGTCCCCGATCCGGCCCAGTCCGAGTTTTGAAGGTTTTAAGTGTTTCCCGGTTTGACTAGAAGTATCCTACACATTTAGGGTTTGTCCCAAAACATATAAATAGACCCAAAAACACAACTTTGAGGGACTTATGCCATTGGAGACAAGAGAAGCCTGTGGAATACTACTCAGCAAAGCAAAAAATTGATTTTTACATCCTTTATTCATTACTCTGTAATTTATTTATGCAAGTTATTTTGGATTTGATTATTATGAGCATGAGTAGCTAATTTCCTCAATCTAGGGTTTTGGTGGGGATGAACTTATTATGATATTAATATAGTTTGGTTGGTTGTTAATCTCTATTTGTTCAGCTACGTTCTTGTTGTAGTTAATTGAAAGGATCCTCAATTAGCTATTCCTATTTAGTATGTATCTATATGAGAGAGAGTGCATATTTAGGTAGTTGTTTGAACAACATCACTCCTGGAGTATAGACGAAAGTCATAACCGAGGGTTTAGAAGTTGGATTAGAAATAACGATACTTCGGGTGCAATCTAAAGTGAACTGTAATGCAATCTAGCTAGCGTAACTTGAGAGAGTGTGTCTAGTAAATTATCATAATTACTTGAGAGAGATTTATGGTAGATAGAGTGTTCATGATTGATAGAGACAATTAATCAAACTATAAGAAGTATCCAAGAATGAAGTCCACCGACGAGGGAAACCATAACCTTAGACCTTTATTATAATTGTTTACACCGCATTGTTAGTTAATCTTTAGTTTATTAGTTTGCTCACTAGTAGTAATAAAACATTACCAAGTGATATTCATAATTCTTGAGAATGTTGATTTAGTGAAAGTTTAGTATTCTGACGGCTTGATTGATACGTTAATTCCCTGTGGGATCGACTCTGGGCGTAATACCCCTGATTATATTTGCAATGGCCGTTTAGTCTTTCTATAAGATAAAGTTGAGCGTGATCAACACTTAATGCGTTGGCCCGGGTTTTGTATTGATGCATGAGGGGCGAGTTATTGCATATGCTTCATGTCAATTGAAGCCCCACGAGAAGACTTACCCCGTGCATGATTTGGAGTCGGACACAGTAGTTCATGCTCTTAAGATGTGGAGGCATTATCTTTATGGGGTGTCCTGTGAGATTTACACTGATCATTGCATCTTATAACATTTGTTCAAGCAGAGGGATCTCAATTTTAGGCAGCACATGTGGCTTGAGTTACTAAAATATTATGATATCACCATCCTTTATCATCCGGGCAAGGCGAGTGTTGTTGCGGATGCCTTGAGCTCAGTAGAGGACAAGCCATTAGCTTTGGACATTCAGTCCTTGGCTAACAGACTTGTCAGGTTAGATATTTCAAAGCCCAGCCAAGTTCTTGCATACGTCGTCGCCTAGTCTTCACTATTCAAGCAGATCAAGGCTCGCTAATACGACGATTCGCACTTATTGGTTCTTAGAGAGACAGTACTACATGGTTGTGCCAATGAGGTTACTATCTGTGAGGATGGTGTTCTGTGACTCCAGGGTCGTCTATGTGTCCCTAATGTTGATGGATTGAGGGAATCGAGTCCATAGGAACCACATTTTGTGGATCTTGAAGGATGCCTAACACCTTCCCCTCGAGATAACTTGAACCCTTACTCAGAATCTCCACGATTTCGTAGACCATAGTCGAAGTGTACATTGTATAGTGTAATATAGGTGTCGTAGTGTGCCTTAAACATTAGGTGGTGACTCTAAATAACAATAATTAATCTTGTAGAGTACTATAAGTTGTACATTGTTTTGACTTATGCAAAATAGGGTGCAACAACATGACGACTCTGCTGGGGATACTTCAGGTTCTAACCACAACAGATTCGATCAATTACTTGAGGGATTACAGGTTCTCCAATACTCCAACTTCTATTCTTTATGTCATATTTTTAAACTCGTATATTCTTTGTTTCATGTTGTATACTATTTGTTTCAAGTTGTATATTCCTTGCTTCAAGTTGCATATGCTTTGTCACATGTCTCAATTAGTTTATTGTTTGTGATGCACTTCAAGTGGTGTATTCTTTGTCATGCGCTTCAAGAAGTATATTCTTTGCCATTTACCTCGAGTTGTATATTCTTTGACGTGTGCTTCAAGCCACATAGTCTCTATTTCGTGCTTTAAGTTATGTATTCTTTGTTACATGTTTCAGGTCGTATATTCTTTGTCATGCTCATATTGTATATGTTTTCACAGATGCCCATGTTGTACATTCGTTGTAACGACCCGACCGATTATTTTGAGCTCTAGTGCGTCGTTCAATGGTTTGAGGATTTAAGTAGTTCCACTTCATGTGTTACCACTTGTACCTGCAGTCGGAATTAGATTTTGGGAAACTCGAGGTTGATTCGGAAGGAAAACTGTAATTTCGAAAGTTTTAAGTTGGAAGAATTGACCAAGGTTTGACTTTTGAATAAATGACCTATGAATTGGTATTTGAAGGTTCCAATAAGTTCGTATGATAAATTCAGACTTAGGCATATGTTCGGGTTGAGTATCGGGTCGTCCGTGAGCATTTCAGCGCCTATTATGGAAAGTTGGCAATTTGGACATTCTAGAATTTCATAAGTTTGGTATGAAGAGAATTTTTATACTATCGATGTTCTTTTGGAGTTCAGAGCCTTGGTATAGGTTTGTATCGTGATTTGTGACTTGTGCGTAAAGTTTGGCCTCATTCTGGAATATTTAAGTGTAATTCGGACGCATTCGGTAAAGTTTGAAGGTCAAAAAGTTGGAAGAAAGGTTTTGGCCGCTGATTCATAGTTTAATGTTGTTTGACGTGGTTTGAGGCTTCGACTAAGTCCATATCGTATTTTGGTATGTGTTGGTATGTTTAGACGGGGTCCCGTGGTCCTCGAGTGTGAACCCGGATTGGAAACAGATCAAGTTTGGACATAGAGGAACCTGCTAAAGCTTAAGGCTTCTTGTGTGATCGAACATGCGAGGTTATGGTCGCAGGTGCGAGACCGTAAAAGCGGCCAAGGGGTCATAGAAGCGGTCATGGGTGAGATGTGTACTAGTCTCAGATGAGAGGAGGATTTTGGCATCTGCGAGCTCGTAGATACGGCGAATTTTTTGCAGGAGCGGAGAAGAGTAGTTGGGCGAAGGGCCGCATGAGAGGCCAAAGCTCCGCAGAAGCGAGACCACAGGAGCAGATTTTTGTCCGCAGAAGCGGACTTGGCTGGCTTAGTGGGAACCTCACCTGCGATGGGAATTTCCGTAGGTGCGGAGCCACAGAAGCGACTAACAGACCACGAGTGTGAAGGTCGGGTTGGGAAGTGTGTTCTCCTAAAATGGGGGTTTGGCTCAATTCCACTTCATTTCGTCCATGGTAGACTTTTGGAGAAATTATGGAGAGCCATCTTGTCACGACCCAGAATTTCCACCGTCGGGACAGTCATGGCGTCTAACATTTCACTTGCTAGGCAAGCCAACGTTAGAGAATCATTAATTCCATTTTTATACAGTTCAGTAAATAACATCAAATAATCTAAAACAAAATAAAGCGAGTGCAAAATAATATAAATGCTTTAATATTTACTACAACCCGGATCTGGAGTCACAATTCACGAACTTCTAAGATTTACTACAAGTAAAGTCTAAAAGAAATACAACTGATTGAACGAAAGAAACAATAAAAACGGGGAAAAGATAGATGGGGGACTTCAAGGTCTGCAAACGTCAACAGATCTACCTTGATTCTCCAAAGAATCAGTCAGAGCTGCTATGCTTCCCGATCAGCTAGGACCAATGCCAAAATCTGCATAAGAAGTGCAGAGTGTAGTATGAGTAGAACTAATCCCATGTACTCTGTAAGTGTCGAGCCTAACCTCGACGAAGTAGTGGCGAAGCTAAGGCGGGTCACTCACTCTACAACTTGTACGCCATATATATAATAAAAACAGAAAAGAAAATACAGAATGGAATAAAGCAGTAAATTGCAAGTAATAACTACAACTCCAGGAAATAAGCCAACAACATTTAGAATTTACCAATCCTTAAGTGCAAAAGAAGATACCGTAAAACTAACGCAGCTCAGGAAAATATAAACACACAAGTTGTTGCGGCGCGCAACCCGATCCCAAAGCACGTCACATAATCCTCCCTTATTTCCTCATAACAACATAAATTATAATATATATATATAGATATATATATATATATGTTTGTGTGTGTGTGTTGCGGCGCGCAACCCGATCCCCACCATATCACAATTTCATAATCATAGTTCACCCTTATTCCACCAAACAATCCACCCTTATTACACCTGTTGCGGCGTGCAACCCGTTACCACCGTACAATATAGATTCACCCTTATTCCCACCTAAACATATCACCCTTATTAAACTTGTTGCGGAGTGCAACCCGTTCCTACCATATCAATATCAAGTACTCAATATGCACATTAAAACTCACAATTCGAATCACAGAAAAACCTTTACAATTCCTAAATACCAAACTGAAACAAATAGAAAACCTTGTACAACATTATAATCCGAATAAGCAATACCACACAGCGAGACCAATCCAGAATTTACAACTAGAAGGTACAAATAACCCAACTTGAGCAAATAGTAGGAGATCATGAAACTATGGAAAGAACTAATATCATTAACAGGAGGAAACAATGACTAAAAAGTTGCAATTAGGCATGGGAACACATTTAGAGCATATAACAACTAAGACAGGGAAAGAGATAATGTAAGAGAAATAGCGAAACAGGAAAAATCGATAATTTGGCGGCGCATAAGCACTCGTCATCACACATATACGCCACTCACATGAAATTCACATAGAAAATAGTTCGAGGGTTCTGAATTATCTCAAGTCAAGGTTATACACAATACTTACTTCGCTCCAAAGACCACTTACTGTTCAATCACAACTTTGCCTCTCAAACAAGCCTCCGAACCAATAGAATCTAGAAAATTACCAACCAAACAATTCAAATTAAGCCTTAGGAACTACACTATTGCAAAAGAATTCAATTTAGGATTTTTCTGCAGAAGTCAACAAAAGTCAACCCCCGGGCCCGCTTAGTCCAATCCTGAAGTTCGGACCAAAACCCGATTACTCATTCACCCCCGAGCCTGTTTATGTAATTTGTTTTGGAATCCAACCTCAATTTGAGGTCTAAATTCCCTATTTACCAAATCCCTAGTTTCCACCCAAAACCCCCCCAATTCCACCATGAAAATACTAGTTTTAGTTTAAAAACTTGTGAAATGTAATGAAAGATTGAAAGGAACTAGGTTAGAATCACTTACCAATGATTTGGGGAAGTAAGAGTCTTGTAAAAATCGCCCCTAAGGTTTTAGGTTATGAAAATTTTTATCCGTCTAAGTCATATTTGATCAGATGCAACTGTCGCATTTACGACCTGGGCTTCGCAAATGCGAGCCCTGCAAATGTGAAGATCATCACACCCCTACATTCTTCGCAAATGTGAACTCTGATCCATCCGCAAATGCGACCCATTGATCGCATTTGCGATCACTGCCTACCCCGCTCCCACTTCGCAAATGCGATGTTTTGTTCGCAAATGCAAACTCTAGCCTCCCCAGCTACTCTTCGCAAATGCGAACCCAGTAGTGGTCGCAAATGCAATGATTTACCTTGAAATTGCGAGATCTGAGGCCTACAACAAAAATTGAAGAACACCAGCAATGTTCTAAGTCTAAATTTACTACGTAGCCTACCCGAAACTCACCCGAGTCCTCGGGGCTCTAAACCAACTATGCACACAAGTCTAAAAATATCATACGAACTTGCTCGTGCAATTAAATAGCCAAAATAACACCTAGAACTACGAATTGAACACCAAATCAAATGAAATTTTCAAGAAAACTTTGAAACTTCTATTTTCTCAACCGCACGTGTTAATCATGTCAAACCAACTCCGTTTCTCACCAAATTTGACAGATAAGTCATAAATATAGTATTGGACCTATACCAGGTTCCGAAACAAAAATACGGACCCGACATCCAAAAGTCAAACATTGGTCAACCATTTCCAATTCATTAAACCTTAAATTTTCAAATTTCTATAAAATGCGATAACTCGGTCTAGAGACTTCCGAATTCGATTCCGGGCATACGCCCAAGCCCCAAATCACAATACAGACGCACCGTGACTATCAAAACACGAATCCGGGTCCGTTTCCTCAAAACATTGACCGAAGTCAACTCAAGTGGAGTTTAAGGCAAATTTTCATATTTTTCTCAGTTTTTCACATAAAAGCTTTTCAGAAAGACGCTTGGACTGCGCACGCAAATCGAGAAATGCTAAAACAAGATACTTAAGGCTTCAGATCACAGAATTAGGTTTTAAAACATAAGATGACCTATCATGTCATCACATCCTCCACCTCTAAAACAACCGCACGTCCTCGAACGAACATAGAAAAGTACCTGAACTAGTGAAAAGGTGGGGATATATACTATGCATGTTCAACTCGGACTCCCAAGTAGTTGCCTCGACGGGATGACCTCTCCACTACACTCGGACTGAAGGATAACTCTTCGACCTCAACTGACGAACCTGCCGGGCTGGAATAGCTACCTGCTCCTCCTTGTAAGTCAAATCCTTGTCCAACTGGACAGAGCTGAAATCTAACATATGGGACGGATCACTGTGATACTTCTGGAGCATGGACACATATAACCTCGGTGCCAATGCAAGCTTGTAATCCACCTCTCCCACTCTCTCCAGAATCTCAAAGGGCCCGATATACCTAAGGCTTACTTTCCCTTATTTCCGAAGCTCATTACACCCTTCATGGGTGATACCCCGAGCAACACTCTTTCCCCTACCATGAATGTAACATCACGAACTCTATGGTCGGCATAACTCTTCTGCCTGGACTGAGCTGTGCGAAGTTGATCCAGAATAATCTTGATCTTATCCAAGGCATCTTGTACTAGGTCTATACCCAACAATCGAGCCTCTCCCGACTCAAACCACCCAACCAGCGACCGACACCGCCTACCTTATAATGCCGCATAGGGAGCATTCTGAAAGCTCGACTAGTAGTTGTTGTTGTAGGCGAACTCTGCAAGGGGCAAGAACTGATCCCACGATCCTCCGAAGTTTATAACACATGCGCGGAGCATATCCTCCAATATCTGAATGGTGCTCTCAGACTGTTCGTCCATTTGAGGAAGAGACGCTGTGCTCAACTCACGATGTACTGCCCTCCAAAAGTGCGAGGTGAACTGTGTACCTCGATTAGAAATGATAGACACGGGCACACCATGAAGGCGGACGATCTCGCGGATATAAATCTCTGTCAACCGCTCCAAAGAATAGGTAACTGCCACAAGAATGAAATGCGTTGACTTGGTCAGCATGTCCACAATGATCCAAACTATGCGAACTTCCTTTGAGTCCGTGGGAGTCCAACAACGAAATCCATAGTGATATGCTCCCACTTCCACTCAAGAATCTCTATTTTCTGAAGCAACCCACCAAGTCTCTGATGCTCATACTTTACCTGCTGATAATTTAGACACCGAGCTACATAAGCAACTATATCCTTTTCATATTCCTCCACCAATAATGCTGTCATAGGTCCTGATACATCTTGGTGGCACCCGGATGAATAGAATACCAGGAATTGTGGGCCTCATCAAGAATCCACTCACGAAGTCCGTCCATATTAGTCACACAAATAAGACCCTGTATCCTCAAAACTCCATCATCTCCAACAGTAACCTGCTTGGCACCATCGTGTTGCACTGTGTCCCTAAGGACATACAAATGAGGGTCGTCATACTGCCGATCTTTGATGTGCTCAAAAGAAGAAGACCGAGTGACTGTACAAGCTAGAACACGGCTGGGCTATGAAATATCTAACTTCACAAATTGGTTGGCTAACGTCTGAACATCTTATGCAAGCATCCTCTCACCGACTGGAATGAACATAGGCTGCCCATACTCGCTGCCTTTCTACTCAAGGCGTCGGCCACCATATTGGCCTTTTCGGGATGATACAAGATGGTGATATCATAGTCTTTCAATACCTCCAACCACCTCCTCTGCCTCAAATTGAGATTCTTCTGCTTGAACAAATACTGAAGGCACCAATGATCTGTGAAAACCTTACAAGACACCGTAAAGATAGTGCCTCCAAATCTTCAGTGCATGAACGATGGCTGCCAACTCTAAGTCCTTCAACTGCCGCGATGCATATGCAATCACCCTGCCCTCCTGCACCAATACCACACCGAGACCAACACAGGTTACATCACAATATAACGTATAAGATCCTGAACCTGTGGGCAACACCAACACCGACGCTGTAGTCAAAGCAGTCTTGAGCTTCTTAAATTTCACCTCACACTCATCTGACCATCTAAACAAGGCATCCTTCTGGGTCAACCTGGTCAACGGGGCTGCTATAGATGAAAACCCCTCCATAAAGCGACGATAATAACTCGCCAAACCCAAGAAACTCCTGATCTCCGTGGCTGAAGTGGGTCTAGGCCAGTTCTGAACTGCCTCAATCTTCTTAGGATCTACCTGAATGCCCTCTACTGATACAACATGCCCCAATAAAGCGACTGAATCCAACCAAAACTCGCACTTTGAAAACTTAGCATATAACTGGTTGGCTCTCAGAGTTTGAAATACGATCCTAAGGTGCTCCCCTCGACTGCGGGAGTAGAAAAAGATATCATCAATAAACGCAATAACAAAGGAGTCCAAATAAGGCTTGAACACTCGGTTCATCAAATCCATAAGTGTTGCTGGGGCGTTTGTCAACCCAAAGAACATTACTAGAAACTTATAATTCCCATACCAAGTTTGAAAAGTTGTCTTAGGGACATTGGATGCCCTAATCCTCAACTGATGGTAGCCAGATCTCAAATCAATATTCGAAAACACCTTGTCACCCTGAAGCTGATCAAATAAGTCACAATCCTCGGCAACAGATACTTGTTCTTGAGGATGACTTTGTTCAACTGGCGATAATTTATGCACATCCTCATCGATCCATCCTTCTTCACGAACAACACAGGTGCACCCCAAGGAGAGACACTAGGTCGAATGAAGCCCTTATAAAGCATATCTTGCAACTGGTCCTTTGATTCTTTCAACTCTGGCGGGGCCATACGATATGGCGGAATGGAAATGGGCTGAGTGCCCGGAGCCAAATCAATACAAAAATCAATATCCCTATCGGGTGGCATCCCCCGCAGGTCTGCAGAAAATACCTAAGGAAACTCACGAACAACTGGTACTGAATCCATGGAAGGGACCTCCGCACTAGAATCGTGAACAGAAGCCAAATAAGGTAGACACCCCTTCCCGACCATACGCCAAGCCTCCATATAAAATATAACCCTGTTGGTATAATGGCCAGGGCCCCCCCCCTCCACTCTAATCAAGAAAAGCCTAACAAGTCTAAGGTCACCGTCTTAGCGTCTCAGTCCAATATAGCGTGATAGGGTTATAACTAATCCATACCCAAGATAACATCAAAATCGACCATATCGAGAAGTAGAAGGTCCACAATAGTCTCAAGACTCCCAACGGTGACCACACATGAATGATAAAAACGATCTACAACAATAGCATCCCCCACAGGTGTGGACACATACACAGGAGCACTCAAAGAATAACGAGGCACAACCAAATATCAAGAAAAATAGGATGACACATAGGAGTAAGTAGAACCCGAATCAAATAGAACTGAAGCATCTCTACTACAAACTGAAAAAGTACCAGTGATTACAGCGTCAGATGACTCAGCCTCAGGCGTGGCTGGAAAAGCATAACATCGGGGTTGGGCCCCACTACCCTAAACTACGTTCTTGGGATGACCTCTAGCTGACTGGCCACCACCTCTAATAGTTTGGTCTCTACCTCTGGCTGCCTGACCCCTGCCTCTGGCTGGATGAGCAGATAGTGAAGCAACTGGTGCCGGAACCATGGCACGAGAACCCTGACGCTGTGGTGGGACACCCAATAATCTCGGACAGGTCCTCCTGATATGCCCATAAGCACCACACTCGAAACATCCATCTTGGCACTGTGGCTGCAGAATTTGAGACTGACCGGAATGGGCCGGATGACAATGGTAATAACTTTGAATAGGAGGTGTATTGATATGCACTGGTGGTGAACTGTAGGCTGGTTGTCCAAAATGAGGCACATAAGGAACACGACTCCCTGAAGCACTGTGGGATGCCTAAAGAGATGAATGAAACGGGCTGGGAGGATGGCCTCTACCAAAAGTAACCCTGCCTCCAGATGAGGCACCGCTGAACCCAACAAAATGACAAGGTCTCTGGTCAGACCCCTGACCTCCTTGAGCAAGAACCATCTCGACTCGCCTGGAGACATTGGCAGCCTCCTGAAAAGAAATCTAACTCCCAGTCTCCTTATCCATCTACAATCTAATAGGCTGAGCAAGTCCCTCAGTAAACCTCTTTAACCTCTCTCTCTCTCTCTCTCGGTAGGAAGCAGAAGAAGAGCATGACGTGCCAAATTTACAAAACAGGTCTCATGCTGAGTATTAGTCATGATGCCCTACTGGAGACGCTCGAATTGACGGCGATGCTCCTCTCTCAATGTGATAGGGAGAAACTTCTCTAGGAAGAGCTGAGAAAACTGGTCCCAAGTAAGAGGAGGCGACCCAACTGGTCTGGTCAACAAATAATCTCTTCACCATTTCTTGGCGGAACCTGACATCTGAAATGCAGCAAAATCGATCCCATTGGTCTCCACTATACCCATGTTCTGTAGCACCTCATGACAGCTGTCAAGATACTCCTGGGGATCCTCCGCAATTACAATAGTCGGGATCGTGATGACGCCTAACATTTCACTTGCTAGGAAAGCCAACGTTAGAGAATCATTAAGTCTATTTTTAACACATTGTTTGTTGCGGCACGCAACCCAATCCCTTATTCCACCTCAACATATCACCTTTATTACACCTATTGCGGCATGCAACCCGATCCCATCATATCAATATCAAGTACTCAATATGCATAATAAAACTCACAATTCAAATCACAGAAAACCCTTTACAATTCCTAAATACCAAACTGAAACAAATAGGAAACCTTGTACAACATGATAATCCGAATAAGCAATACTACACAACGAGATCAATCAAGAATTTACAACTAGAAGGTACAAATAACCCAACTTGAGCAAATAGTAGGAGGTAATGACACTATGGAAAGAACTAATATCATTAACAGGAGGAAACAATGACTAATAAGTAGCAATTAGGCTTGGGAACACATTTAGAGCATATAACAACTAAGACAGGGAAAGAGATAATATAAGAGAAACGGGGAAACAAGGAAAATATATAATTTGGCAGCGCATAAGCACTCGTCACCGCACATATACGCCGCTCACATGAAATTCACATAGGAAATAGTCCGAGGATTCCTAATTCCCTCAAGTCAAGGTTAGACACAACACTTACCTCGCTCCAAAGACCACTCACTGCTCAGTCACAACTTTGCCTCTCAAACAAGCCTCCGAACTAATAGAATCTAGCAAATTACCAACCAAACAATTCAACTTAAGCCTTAGGAACTACCTAAGATTGCAAAGAATTCAATTTAGGCCATTTTTAAAAAAGTCAACCCCCAGGCCTGCTTGGTCCAATCCCGAAGTTCGGACCAAAACCTGATTACCCATTCACCTCCGAGCCCGGTTATGTAATTTGTTTTGGAATTTGACCTCAGTTTGAGGTCTACGTCCCCATACCAAATCCCCAGTTTCTACCTAATTCCACCATGAAAACACTAGATTTTAGGTTAAAAACATGTGAAATGTTATTGAAAGATTGAAAGGAACTAGGTTAGCCTCACTTACCAATGATTTGGGGAAGAAAGAGTCTTGGAAAAAATGCCTCTAAGGTGTTAGGTTTTGAAAATTTGAAGAATGAACCAAGAGTCCCGTCTAAGTCATATTTGCTCAGTTGTAGATGACGCATTTGCGAACTGGGGTTTGCAAATTCAAGCCCCGCAAATATGAAGAATCCATCGCAAATGCGAAGATCATCACACCCCTGCTTTCTTTGCAAATGCAAAGAATAGTTCGCAAATGCGAACTCTGATCCATCCACAAATGTGACCCATTGATTGCATTTGTGATCACTGCAAACCCAGGTCCTACTTCGCAAGTGCGAAGTTTTGTTCGCAAATGCGAACTCTAGCCTCCCCAGGTGCTCTTTGCAAAAACGATGAGTAGATTGTCAATGCGAACCCAACAGTGGTCGCAAATGCGATGATTTACCTCGAAATTGCGAGATCTGAGGCCTACAATAAAAATTGAAGCACACCAGCAATGTTCTAAGTCTAAATTCACTCCGTAGCCTACCTAAAACTCATCCGAGCCCTCGGGTCTCTAAACCAACTATGCACACAAGTCCAAAAAATATCATATGAACTTGCTCGCGTGATCAATCCCCAAAATATTACCTAGAACTATGAATTGAACACTAAATCAAATAAAATTTTAATGAAAACTTTGAACTTCTATTTTCACAATCGGACATCTGAATCACGTCAAATCAACTCTGTTTCTCACAAAATTAGACAGACAAGTCATAAATATAGTATTAGACCTATACCGAGTTCTGGAACCAAAATACAGACCCGATATCAAAAATTCAAACATCGGTCAACCATTTCCAATTCATTAAGCCTTAAATTTTCAAATTTCTATAAAATG
The DNA here is from genome assembly GCA_005239505.1 of Nicotiana paniculata. Taxonomy (NCBI): domain Eukaryota; kingdom Viridiplantae; phylum Streptophyta; class Magnoliopsida; order Solanales; family Solanaceae; genus Nicotiana; species Nicotiana paniculata. The sequence goes on along the minus strand of ML311868.1, from coordinate 11,635 downwards.
CGATAACTCGAGCTAGGGACTTCTGAATTCGATTTCGGGCATACACCCAAGTCCCAAATCACGATACGGACCCAACGGGACCGTCAAAATATAAATTCGGGTCCATTTGCTCAAAACATTGATCGAAGTCAACTCAAGTTTATTTTAAGGTAAAATTTCATATTTTTCTCAGTTTTTCACATAAAAGCTTTTCGAAAAGACGCTTAGACTGCGCACGCAAATCGAGGAAGAATAAAACAAGATAAGACTTAGGATCAGAAATTAGGTTTTAAAACATAAGATCACCTATCGGGTCATCACGCATCTTCATCAACTATTATGGGTTAAGTGATTTCTTCAAATTGTGAGTTAAATACATGGTTTATATATGGATTTAAGCATGAGAATTTGTAGAAATTTGGAATTTTGGTAGAAAATCTAGAAATTGGTATTTTTGGATTTTGACCACGAAATTGGATATGGAATTTGGAATAAATTATATATTTGAGTCTGTGGTATTATGGGTAAAGTTTATCTTCAAACATTTTCATAATTCGGGCATGTGGGCCCGAGGGTTGACCTTATTAACCTTTATAGCAGAGTAGGGAATTTTTTATAAATTGATTAATTTTAAGTATTGGAGTATATTTTGATTGATTTGCATGTTATTTGACTAGTTTCGGGACGATGGCTTTGATTTGAGGTGTTAGAGAGGCATTGAAGTTGGATATGGAACTTCGGAGCAAGGTAAGTCTCCTGTCTAATCTTGTGAGGGGGAAACTACTCCTTAGGTGATATAATTTCTATGTGATACTACTTGTGGGGTGCTACGTACGCACGAGGTGACGAGAGTCCGTACGTTGCTAAAGCATGTTTATGTTCGGGTAGACGTAGGACTTTATCATTGTAATAGTTGAATTATTTGAACTCGTTCTGTTGGCTTAGTTAATTAAAGTTGTAATTGAAACTGATTAGAAATAAATATATGTATACTTGGCCGATCCTTATCACTTTGAGTTGTGGGCGAGTTATTTGAGGAACGATAGGATTATATTCACTTTGTGCCCATGTACTATATTGTAAGTTCGTGTCTCTTGATTCAATAACTTCCTTACTTTCTTGTGGAGCAAGCTGAATGTCTCGACAGTATAATAGATATATCTATGGTTCGCTGCCGCTCGATCCTCGACAGTGTACACATTATTCTGGATTGGGCCTAACGACCTCGGCATAATCGGGCGTTATAAAGCTAGTTGTCTGAATATTCACGAGATAAACCTTCCACTGATCCCGACATTTTATGGTACTCCTTATTGATTTGATATCGACACTTGGGATTTTCTAAGCTATTAAGGTATAATACAAGATCGAGGAATTTATACTTTAAAGGGATATTTAGATGATAATGGAATTTACTTACCCCCCTACTATTGTTGTTCACTTCATATTTGTTATGAGTTATTATATTATTTTATTATACCTATAGTAAATGTCAATGTCGACCCCTCATCACTACTTCTCTGGGGTTAGGCTAGATACTTAGTCTGTACGCATTGATTTACGTACTCATGCTGCACTTCTTCACTAAATGTGCAGCATCTGACAGGTTCATTTAGTGATCACCTTGGTGTGCTGGCGCATCTGTTGAGGAGACTTTATGTGAGCTGCAATTCAAGATACACATCGAAATTCACCGAGTATCCATCATACTATTTATTTTATCCTGTCTTATTTACATTATGAAAAAATGTATTATTATTATTGTACTCTTTAGAAAAATCCTCATGCACTTGTTACACCGGGTTTTGGGGTTATACTAGTTGCTTTCATATATTATTATCGCCTTTCGATTCTTTTATAACTACAAATGTTGTACATTCCCGTGACTTAGAAGTGTAAATCTACTTTTCTTATCAAATTTGTGATTGTAATAAATGAGTAATCAAATTGGTAAACCAACGTTGGCTTGATCTAACGGTGACATTAGTCGCCATCACGACCTATACTGGATTTTGGGTCGTGATAGCTAGGTTAACTTAGGTCTCACGGGTCATGAGCATGTCTAGTATAGTCTTGCGTATCGATAGGGAGACGTCTATACTTATGTTAGAGAGGCTACAGGGCTGTTAGGAGAACTTTCCTTCTTGATCTCTCATCGTGCAATTTGATTTCCATTGAAGCTTTTGCCTTCATTCCCTTCCTAATCGTTCTTATACTATGTTGAGCGCTCGTGTCAGTTGGGCATCGAGGAGTTGAAGTGATACTATAGACGTGGAGTAGGATTTTTCTCCCTGCGTGTTCGAGCAAGTTATTATCATATTCTTGTGGAAGGGTGTTCTATCATGTCAGCCCAGTATCAGTATTGCCTATGGTTTTGAGGTTGGGCACTGATTGTTATAACAATTCGTGCGTGGCTATCGCACGGTGTTGGTGTAATGGTAGGATGCTTATTCATGGATCGCGACAGTAAATGACTCGAAGAGAGGATTTCTCAGTTCACGGCTTAGAGGTTCGACATTTAATTTTGGTAGAGGAAAGGTAATCGAGCTAGGAATGTTTAGGCCTTGGTGGATGGAGTGACGAGACTTGATATTTTCGAGCATGGTGGAATCCTCATTTGTGATATGGTGTCATATGTTTGAACGCATTAAGGTTTGTCGATGTTATGGTTTTCATCTATTTGCCTTTGGGCAGAGTGTTGTCAAACAGTGCATGAGAAGCGGTTGTTAAAGATAGCAGAGTTTATCAATTTCGGAATCAAATTGGTATTTCTAATGTTGTTGGCTCGAGAAAGATGGTCTTATGGGAGGCTCAGAGTTGGTAGCAATTTATTAGTCCAGGTGCTACAGAGATGAATTTTAATTTTATGCAACATTTGGGTAACGAAGAATGAGAAAGGACAAGTGGGAGGTGTCTCGCGGTGGTTGAATTGCTAACAGGTCAAGTGTGAACAATAGAGGTCGAGAAGTTTCTTAAAGAGATGGTTTAACCAAAGTGGGAGTGGCAAAGTAGCGTATGGATTCTGTGGTAGGATAAACACGTACCTTGAGAAAGTTTAGAGCAATTTGGGAGTCATAGTGGACAATGAATAGGTCTATGGACTATATCTGGATTGGTGGCTACTGTTCTGATGAAGATTGAATATGGCCGAGAGGAGTGTGCTTGAAATGAAGAGGGGAGTGAAAACTTCATTATCATTTTGGGATGCAACATGACTTCGAGTTGGGATGTATCATCGTAATTTTAGGTGATGTCAATGGGGAATGAACAGACTTGTATAACTGGTGGGCGAGCATGGGCTCGGAGGGTTTACTGATATTGTAGTAGTTGCGCCCAGTGCAGCACCGTCGGAAGATGTCGGCATGGAATATCATAGATAGGTTATCTCCTATGAGCGAGTTAGCGGTTCCGTGATTTTGATGGAGTTTCTACGAAGAACTCTACTTACTACCTAACAGGAGATCGAGTGTGCAATTATGGATGATAATTCGGAATGTTTCATGAAAAGCTTAACAAAAGATTTTGAGAAATTTATTAGGTTAATGGTGTGAGATCATGGTAATTGAGAATGATAAATCATTATGGGCTCTACAGTAGGGGAGCCCACCGTCTACGATTGGATCACGTGGTTGTCTGCTGGTGAAATTTCTAGTTATCGGTGTATTGGTGGGTTATTATGACTGAGGGATAAAACATCAGGGGTGATTCAGGCAAAGAACTTGATGAGTGTGCGTTAAACTTCGCCTTATCGATTCATGTGCAATTTTGGGAAGACTCAAAGTTTATGCTTCTTGTGGAGGTGATGTACAAGGAAAGGAATTTAGCTGGTCACTTCTTCGAGAAGGGTGTTTATGTGCCAGCAGCATGTTGGAGTTCGATTATATTTAGTACCAGGACAGAGTGGGTGAATCTCAACAATGGTCCAGTGGCTTCAAGAATTAAGGTGTAGCACCTAAGGAATTTCGGGTCCGTTGTGTGCTTAAGGATTGAGTTTTCGCTGTGGATTACGAATGGGACTTGGAGTGTTTTGTGTCATCGTTGGGTATGCGGTGCAGTATCAGAGCAAAGGAAGAAATAGCTCTGGGTTCGCGAAAGGTCTTGCAGAATGGGTGTACCAGTTGGACATGCTATTGTGCGCACAAGGAGAGTATGAGATGGTGATGTTGGGCATGTGTTAATTATTGGTTTTAGGACTAATTGAGTTATGTGTGATGATTTAGGGAGTTTGGAGTGAAAAAATTATGAACAAAAGGTGCTCCATTTATAGGAGAGGAGGGTGGATGTGTCGCATCCAACCTAGAAAAAATCGTATTTGGTGCACCCTTAGCAGTGAAGTCAGGCCAAATCATCCGCCTTAGCATCCGCACCTGGGCATAGCAGAGATGAAGGATTCCATCCCCCCAACATGCCAGGCTGAGAAGTTGAAGTTGAGGCGGACGCGATGCATCTACCCAGCATCAATCCTTGAAGCTGATTCAGACTAGGAAAAGGAAAACTTTGGCCCACGACTTTTGTACGCAATATATAAGACAAAAACACCTCTTTTAGGTCATCTAACACACGGGGAAGTGGAGAGCAACCATCACAAAGTTTGGAAACCACGGAATTCATATTGAGTTCTTAGTTTTTCCTTCTTTTATTGATTTGTATGCATTCTTGGGAATTATTTGAGATCGCTACCATGACTATGCGTGGTTAAACTCATTCGCTCTGGAATTATGGTTTGACATGAATGTTGATATTCAAATATTGATTTGACAAGTTAATTTATCATATTGGGTTGTTTATTCACATCTTGAGTTAATTATTTTACGGCGTAGCTAACAGTGAAATACTATATATTAATCTTGAGTTGAACTTGAAAGAGGTAATTCTTGATTGCAATAGGATTGAATAGAGAGCGATCGTTAACCTATTCATTGGGGAATTGATTTTCAAGTACGGATAGAAATATACCTATTCGCCGAGCTTAGCCAATTTTGCAAGAAATTGTTAATGCGTTCTTTTTATCTCTAATCTCATAGAAATATAGGGGTTAGAATAAATTGAATATACGAGTAGAAGTTGTCGAATTTCTACGAGTATTATTATCATTGCAGGTTAATAACCCAGATAAAATAATAAGTCGAGTCGTTTTAATAATTCAACAAGATTGTTAGCCAGCCATAACCCAGGAATATTATTTCTAGTTGAATTAAAATCTTCGTGCTAAGTGTGATAGTTAATTATTTCTTTCTTTACTCGCAAGTTTAGTTAGTAGAATCTGTTAATCAAAAATCACCTTGAACTTTTTTTTGACTCGATAAATTAGAAATTGCTTGATTTAGTTGATAATTGATTATAAGTTCTCGTGGGAACGATACTCTGCTCACTCTTTATTACTTGATTGACCGTGTATATTTGCGTGCGCGATTTTGGGCAAAAAGTTTTTGGCGCCGTTGCCAGGGACTTCGAAATTAATTATTTCATTAGACCAAGCTTTTACTACCTATCAAGTCAAGTTTTAATTATTATTTTTGTGCTCTCTAGTTTTAGTATAATTCATTATGTGTTTACTTGTGCTAGATGACATCTTTTAATAAAAATTGGTTGGATATTGGTTATTCTTACTTTGGTGATCCTTGTCCATATTGTGGAGGACGGCACTTGTGAAAAAATTGTAAATCTCAATCTTATGAGTGGAACGTTTGCAATGTATGTGGTGATCAAGGTGGTCATTGGGATGGCTGTCCTAATTCTTATTATCCTTCTCTATGACCTTATTATGAAATTTTTAATAATGTTTATGAGTTTGATAAGAGCAATGAAGTGGAGGATGTGGAGCGTGTTGCACGTATTATGGACATGGTGAGGCAAGTAGCCGAGCAACAAGATGAAAATCAAAAGGCTATACAATGAATTGTGCATCAATCATGAGAATGAAGGCCGAGGTGGAAGAATTGGCTAAAGAGAGCGAGTTCCCACAAGAAAATAATTCTGAAGAAGCAGATATACTGAGCCAATCATGCTACAGGAACAAGCTCAACTAATAAAATTTCATGAGTCTCTCCGTGATGGTCTTTCAAATATGGCAGAACACCTGATAGAAGGAAGAACTGAGCTCAGGCAAGAGATAGACCAATTTGGCTCAAATATCTATGATCTGAAGACTCAATTTAATAAGAAGCTTGAGGAGTCTGATGCCCAACAATCAATTGTTGTGGATACTAGCCAGCTTGTGGAGCATAAAGAGGAGTTCCAATCATTCAACCAAATTATTATTGATGATGCCAAGGTCGAGGAAGTTTGCAAAAGTGAGGATATCAAAAGTGAAGAGATTTTTAGAGTTGGAATGTATTGGACCTCATTCTAACCACTTTTCAACACTATGTTGGGATGATGACATGGGAATCGATGCTTTCGAGCCTAAAGAGGAGTCAAGGAATGAAGAACAACGTGCATATACTCTTAAAATCGCTAGGCCAAGAAAACAAAACGACATTCCTCACTTAAAGGCCAAGAAGTGCAAAATGCGGCATTATTTGCTTGGTTCTTTTGTGTTCATAGCATCACCCCAAAACCATAATCGTAAGCTTGACTCAAATTTGGGGATACAAATTATATGTTCAAGGTGGAAAAAAAAGTGGTAAAAGTGATGGCGTCGTGCCGTGACGATAAATCAGGCGCTTGTTGGGGGTCAACCCAGCCTGTATTTATTTTTTATTTTATTCTTATTGTATTACATTCTGTTTTGTTTTTGTTTGCAGATTAGGGGAAGTGAGTACCCGAAGTTGAAAATGAGGAGCATGTCTAAGCTTAAGTGTGGGGTCGTTCCGACCCTAAATATTGAGGATCATGTTGCTAGCTAGGCCCGAGAGGGTCTTAGGGAGTATTTCTCATCCTCATTTTAATATTTTTCTCTGTGATCATACATCGAGGACTATGTATAACATAAGTGTGGGGTGGGAGAATTACTTTCTAAGTGTAATAATGAAAAAAACAAAAATACAGAAAATAAATTAGAAAAAGCTCGGACTTTTCCTTACGATGGATTTTTTGGACAGCTTTCTTGAGGGATTAAGGTCCGATCAAAATTAACAAAAAGATTTTATTAATGACTTGTTTGGTACCAGAAAAGTTAGACCTAGGCATGTGGATTATAACTTATATTATGAGTTTGAGAATTATTTGGGCCTTGAAAAGTAGAATAGTTTTTTTGTGATGCTTAGGCTCATTTTCTTGACTCGTGTGCTAAATTTTGTGCCTTGTGATTAAAATTGTGGCTTAACTCTCTACTTGCTTTGATTGAGAGTTAGAATGTAGCCATCCTAATTGAATCATGTGCTATAGTGTGGTGAGAATTTTTGGGTAGTTCCATGTAGTATATTTGTGTCTAGAACTTGCCCTGCATGTGAGTTGGAGCGAAATCCTAGGTTCTGCTCAATTTAAAATATGATTTTAGATCTTCTTTGATCCTTTTTGAATTGTAATTCTACAACAAATAAATGCTATCCCTAGTTAAGCCTTTTGAGCCTGTAGACCTTTTATTTGGCACCCTCATTACGTGCCTATGTCCTTTTGTTCTTAATTGAGACTTTTGATCATTGTACCTCTTAAAGCACTTAACTTGTAAAATAAGCGCTAGAAGAAGTAGGGATGTGATTTGAGTGGATTTTGAGTAGAACCAATAAAACGGAGAAAGGTGCACTTATTTTGCAAAATAATACACCACTAGCGGAAATAAAAAAAAAAGAAAAAATCTGGGAAAAAGAGAGTAGGAAAGATAGAGGTTAATAAATTGTTGTCTTGTTCTTGTTAGTGGGGTATAACTTGAAGTAGTTCTTAAAGAAGAGGGAATAATTTTGAGAAGTGATCTTGTTTGCGAAATTGAAGTGGATTGAAGAAGTGCGCTTAAAGTTTATTATGTGATGTGTTAAAATGCTTAGGAGGATGAACCACTATTACTAGATATATCCCTCCGTTCCTAAGCCCACGTTACAACCAAAATAGAGTCCTAATTGATTTTAGACTGAGAAAGTCTACATTAGTAAATATTTACATAACGGGCAAGCCTATTGTAACGACCCTGCCGGTCGTTCCATGAGATTAGCCCCGTTTCCACTATTTCTGCTTTGTCATATGTTGCTCAGCCTATTTATGTTGTGTTGGGTTGGTTGGTCTGGGTTCGGAGTGGTCGTGGTAAGAACTTAGACACTTAGTCTCTTAAATTGGCTTAATAGTTGGAAAAGTCAATTAGGAGTTGACTTATTGGTAAACGACCTTGGAATATATATTTTATGGCTCGGATAGATTCGTCAGGTGATTTGGGACATAGGATTGTGTTCGGAATGTGGTTTTGATGTCCAATATAGAATTTGGCTTGAATTGGCGAAGTTGAGTTTTTGGCGATTTCTGGTCAGCAGTGGGAAGTTAGCTATCGGGGTTGGAATAGAATTCTAACAGTTGGAACAGGTTCGTAGTGCATTTTGGACGTGTATGCAAATTTTCAGGTCATTCGGACGTGTTTTGGTTGGTTTCAGCATCATTGGCGGAATTTAGAAATTTCAAAGTTCATAGGCTTGAATTTGATGTGATTTTGGTGTTTTTGCATTGTTTTTGGTGTTTCGAAGGCTCGACTAAGTTTGAATAAGGTTATGGGACTTTTTGGTATTTTTGGTTGAGGCCCTGAGAGGCTCGGGATTGATTTCGGATTGTTAACGGAGGTTTGGACTTAGGAATTTGCAGCAAAGCTGCTGCTTGTGCCATTTCACTGGTGTGGCCACCTACGGTTGGGGAGCCGCAGGTACGATGGCCACATGTGTGATGGTCCTTTTGCAGGTGCGAAAGAAGGGGGCCTGGCCAAGGAGCGCAGGTGCGGACGCCTGGTCGCACCTGCAACAAGAGAGCCGCAGGTGCGGAAGTCCGGATTTTTAGTCATTTTCGCAGGTGCACACCTGGGACCGCTGGTACGGGTCCGCAGATGCGGAAATCGCTGGGCAGAAAGTATAAAAGGGGTGCCTTCGCAAAATTTCGCCCATTCTTCACCATTTGTGAATGGGTTTGGAGCTTTGAACAATGTTTTTCATAGGAAATTGAAGGTTATCGATTGGGTAAGTTTCTTGGACCTCGCTTCTTGTGTTTGTGATGGTTTTTCTTCTGTTAGTCATGAAATGGGTAGGAAATTAGGGAGGAAAATGGGTAATTAGAGTTTGTGATTAGGAGACTTTAAAATGGGAATTTGAGGGGTCATTGGGACTCTGATTTCAGTGTTCTTGGTATGTATAGAATCGTGGGAGGATGAGGATTCTCATGGTGTGAATTTTATCCAATTTTGAGACGTGGGCTCGGGGCCGAGTTTGGCAAATTTTCGGGAATTGTACCTAATTTGATAATTTTTGATTGGGTTTCGTCTCCCTAGCATATTTTGATGTTATTAACCTGATTCTGATAGACTCGGAGACTGATTCAAGGGGAAAGAGCACCGTGGAGTAGCTTTTGGGCTGTTTTGAGGTAAGTAATGATTGTAACTCTAAACCTGAGGGTTTGAAACTCCGGTATTTTATATTGTTTTGGTAAATGAGGTGACACACATGCTAGGTGACGAGCGTGTGGGCGTGCACCGATATGGATTGTGACTTGGTCCGTCCCGTAGCGACTATTAAGCTGCGTATTCGATTTGAAACCTTAAGACATCCTGTATTTTAGAAATTTATACTTATTTATGGGCAATAAGCCATGTTTGGGGCATTGTGCCGACCTGTTTAGACCCTCAGAGGCACTTTTACACTATTCTCACACTATCCTGATAGAACAATTATGAACCCAGTCATGTTTTCTACTTGTTGTTATTTTCATTGTTATCACACTGTTTTGAGACTCTGAGAGGTATTTTGGGGCTGAGTTCCGTGAGTTGAGATGGGTTGCCCGAGTGGCTTGTGAGGAAGACTAAGTGAGGCTGAGAGTCAGATATGTGAGGATAGTTATGGATCGGGCTACACGCCGCAACAATATATATTATATATAGATCGGGTTGCACGCCGCAGCAATATAAATATTGTATCAAGCTGCACACCGCAACAATATAGTGCTTGGGCTGTAGGAGCCCCTCCGGAGTCTGTACACCCCAGTGGCGCAGTCGACTATTATATGGATCGGGCTGCACACCGCAGCGTATGTTATATGGATCGGGCTGCACGCCGCAGCAGTTGTGTCATGGTACTTGTTGAGTGCGAGTGTTTAGTGTGAGCATGAGATACTGATAGTGGAGTCACGAGTGACTGAGATACCTTGTTATGAGAGATACTGTGCCTGGATGGCTGTTACATTGTGAATTTTACGGTTTTTCTCTCCCTTCTTTATCTGAGCCTTCTAATAAAAGTTGAATTACTGTTTTATGAAATCATGATTTATAAATGCTCGTCACTACACTCAAGTTTTTAGTTACTTTGATTACTTACTGAGTTGGCGTACTCACGTTACTCCCTGCACCTCTGTGTGCAGATCCAGGTATCAGACCATCTCGCTAGTTGATTTTCGGACGTGCTTGGAGTTTGTTCGAGGATCAAGTTAGCTGCTTAGCGTCCCCAGCTCACCTCCTTTCCTCTCCCCAGTTCATAGTTTTGTCTATCGTACTTTAGACTTTTGTAGTAGCAAGTCACTTTATTGTACATTGTATTTATAGTCCTAGATGCTCATGACAGTTGACTCCAGAGGTCTAGGTCGGTTTTTGATTGTTTGATTTATTATTTTTCTATTGAACTTGTCCTAAAAAGGAAATCTTTATCGGAATATAAGTATATATGTGTTATAAACGGAAAAATGTTGATTTCATTATATTAGAGGGCTAGCCTAGTTATGATAGGCGCTATCACGACCCTTGTTGATTTGGGGTCGTGACAAGTTGGTATCAGAGCCTAGGTTATATAGGACTCAATGGTCATGAGCAGGTTTAGTAGGGTCTTGCAGATTGGTACAGAGAGGTCTGTACTTATCTTTGAGAGGCTGCAGAACCCTTAGGAACAATCTCATTTCTCTTGAATTCTGTCGTGCCATTTTGTTGATTCTGGAAATATAAAATTCTGTTGTTTCATTTTCTCACAAATGGTGAGGACTCGCGCTACCGATCAGGGTGATCAGCCACCTGCTAGACCAGTGAGAGGTCGAGGCCACGGTTAAGGCCGTGGTAAAGGTAGGGGACCAGCCCGTGCAGCAAACGGGGCAGTACCAGAGGGTCCACCTACCATTCAGGATCAGTACCCCGCTGCAGATGCTCCAGCGGGACAGGCTCAGGGACCGGCGGTGCCTAATGTTATTCCAGGTCTTTAGGAGACCTTGGCTCAGATTTTAACTATATGTAACACCCTTGCTTAGGCAGTTGCTACTTCTCAGGCCGGGAGAGCCAGTTAGACTCCAGCTGCCCGGACACCTGAGCAGGTTACTCAAGGCCTTCAGACACCGGGGGTAGTTCAATCATCACAAAGCTTGTCCGAAATACAAGTTGGACAAGGAATTTAAAATGAAAATAGATACGGTACGAGGGAGACTCTGTCAGCTGCGGATCGCCTCCGGATGGTGCAGCTCGCCTGAACCTTATTGGAAGCGATCCCGAAGACCCTTGGTATCAGAGCCATGTTAGTAAGAACCTGAGATGTCTAAGTCTAACACTATTTTTTTTAAT
>MDKI01219129.1:0-22844 GCA_005239505.1 Nicotiana paniculata | reverse complement strand
AAATTAATGGTTTCACTTTTTGATTCACTCATTAGTTAAATTATAATTAGATAAACTAGGTTACAACTAATTAATATATTTTTTAGAAATTTTAATTAGAATTGATGGATTTAGTTTTAATTAACCTAAGGTTTGCTAAAAGAGGGCTAAAATCAGTTGGGCCATCTCCCTAAACCCAAATCCCCCTCCTAATACCCAGGCCCAAATCAAAAACCCGGCCTGCCCCAGATTTAAATCAAACGACCCCGTTTCATTCCCTCAAGCCTCCTAGCCGTTGGATCTTATTGATCCAACAGTTCTAAACTAAGGACCCCTAAGTATAAAACTGTTCCAAACACCCCTACCCTTTCAAACTCAAAGTATTACACCCCTCAGAGATAACCCCTCCTCGTCCGTCTCTCTCTCTTCTCTCTAAAGACCCGCCCAGAACCACCGTCCTCCGCCGACCGGAAATCCCCTCCGACGGCGGAGCATCACCAATTGACCCCAAATTGTTACCATACCATCTCCTCCTCCTCCTCCTCCTCCTCCTCCTCAGTCACCTCCCACCATCTATTTCACCATAATCCCACCCAAAATCTTCCAATTCCAGATCTAGGATTCCGAAACCCTAGTTTCTATTATGCTCGCTGATTCAAGGACTTTCAACAATTCGGACCTTCATGAGTCGGTTGCTCTTGACAAAGAGCAATTGATTCATGAGGGTTTGACTCATTCTCAAACTCCGGTGAGTCACCAGAATTCCTCCAAACCCCTCAAACTGGTATTCCTTCCTTCCTATCTATATGTTTCTTGTTCTTCTAAGATAAGATCATAAATATGCTGCATGTTTAAAACACTGTTTAGGGCGAGGTTTTTCTTTGTAGCTCATCTGATTCACGCTGTTTCTTATTGATCAATCCAAGGCCCTTAACGGGTTCATGATTTAATCAGTTTGTTCTCTAATAATCACGTCCCTAGCCTAGGTTTTTATCACTGTTTCGCATGTGTGTTTGTTTCTTGTCCTCGATCCATTTTTGGTTGATTGGTTCTGTTTGTTTTAGTTCATTTGTACGTATTTAAATTAATTGAACCATGTTTTAGTTAGTTGAATAATTCAGTTTAGGTTTTAATGTTGGTAAGCCTTAAACATGTTTCATGACAGTCATGTATTTGTTCTTGGTCAGATTCCTCATCATTATTGATAAACTATTTTTTCTATGAGTTTGTTTGGCTATTAATTAATTAGTTCGGTTTTTTTGCATATAGGATTTCTAGAATTTTTTGATAGTTAGTGTTCCCTAATCTACTGTTTTATCGATAAAACCTTGATCCTAATAGATTATTTGAACCAATGAACGATCAGGAATCAATCAAGGTGACTAAATTCCTAGATTGCTTAAATTGTTAGTTAAATCTTTGATTTTTAGTTAGTTAAGCCTAATCGAACTAAAATAAGCCACTTAACCTAGGCCTAAAGGATCAAACTAATTGGCCTAGATTAATTAACAACTTAAACCAGAGTTAATATATAGTTAACTAAGGAACCTAACCAGGGTTAGTAAACTAGAGTTAACAATAACCCAAGCAAGTTTAACCCTGGTTACTTAATGGTAATTTCAAGGATTTCAAGGGGTATATTAGGTAGAGTAGGTTAGGAAATCAGGTTTTAAGGGGTGTTTAGGTCATTTCATGGGCTGGAAGTTTCTAGAATAGGGGGCAGCTGTCCCAAAGGATAAGGGTGACAACTGCCCTATGTACTATTTCAGCTCTTGAAATGGGAATATACCATAGGATACCCCATTCCCAAATATTCTATAAACAGACCCCCCTCCCTTTAGACTATACAGATTTTGGACACTCTGAAAATTCACTCTACACTCTAAAACTGCCTTTTTAAATACTGAACACTGGAAACGAAAAAAAAAAATCAGAATAGTTCTTTATTCAAAATGTCCAAAACAAATCAGTAGAAAGAAATCTAATTTCTCAAGAACTCTTGAAGGTTTTCTGTGGGTCTTCTCAGCTGGTGGTTTTCTCTGATTTGCTTATGATTTTTCTGAAATTCTTCTGGTTTGGGTTGTGGAGCTGGGGTTAGTTTTTGGTTGCTGTTTGCTGCTGCTGAATCCTCCTTCTTTTTGCTGATTATTGTTCATACTTGACCTTTATTTGGTCAAGCCCTTTTCCTGTTTTTCTATTTAAAAGGTACGTATCAGCTCATCCATTCTTAATGAAACTCTTGGATTGGAATCTTCATCTTCTACTCACTATATGAACTGGTTATTCTTGATAAACGAAGTTGCTTCTTCTATTTTTTTGTAAATGTGATTGTGTAAATGTTTATTAGCATTATAATGAATCTGTGAGTGTGACAAATACTGTCTTGATGTTAGTATGGCTCTTGCTGGTATATTTTATTTTCTTCAAATTATATGTACACAAAAAATGTTTAATACTCATAGTTCTATATTAGGAAATAAGCTGCACTAGGATGTTGAATCTGACCTTCTCTATGGTCAGATTCTTCCTATAAGAGTGCATAAATATGCTTTCAATTGAGCCTCTTTGGTTAATAAAGAGATTCAACAAGCAAGTCTCTAGATAGTTTAGGATGTTGGCATTAGGGTAGATGAATCTGACTTCTTAAAAGTCAAATTCACCCCTTAGTAGTGCACAAATATTAGTATGGTTGGCTGAAGTTTAACATTCGAAGGGGTATAAAGTATGTAGTTAAGAAGGGCATTAGAGTGAGGAATCTGAACCGTTGAATGGTCAGATTCATCCTCTAAAAATGCCTAAATAATCAAAGTTTAAATATAGTTTAGAGTTATGTTAGTATTAGCACTAGGGTAGATGAGTTTGACTTGTTGATAGTCAAATTCACCCCATGGCAGTGCATAAGTAGTAATCTAGCTTGCTGAAATTGTCCTTTCAAAAGATATAGAGTGTAACTAGGAAGAGCCTTAAGGAAAGGAATCCGAATCCGAACAATGGTCGGATTTACTTCTCAAAGTGCTAATAGTGGTCAAAACATTTGACTGAATACTAGTCAGAATAGGTATGACTATAAAAGTCTAAACGAAGTAGCATCACTTGGACTTAAGTCTAACCCTTCCTATGGTCAAATTCAGTCCAGCCAATGCATAATAGGTCTTTGTTGCAATTTGACACCATTAGAGCCAAAATACGACCCCTATAATGGTCAGATTTGCTCTAAAAGGTGTATAACATATCTATTGTTGAGATAGTCAGGAATTGTGAACAAAAAGCTGCAAATGCACAATATAAAGAATCCAGATATGGAGCAGCTAATTAGAATTCCCATTTTAAGTACGTTGCCTTGAATGGTCATAAGAAATGTATTTCTTTTTTAGAAGTTGTATTTTGCTTCAACAAACTGTAATTCATTTATTTATGCACTTTTGAATCTTGTAATTTAAGGGACTGGACTGTACATTCATTCTTTAGCTTTTTTAGTTTATGACGTTCAAACTGAATTTTGAGGCGATTTTTTCTGAAATCTCTAAAAAACTGTTTTTAGTTCAAAAACAGGAATAGGTGTTTAATCAAAAGAAGACTTAGTGTTCAAATTAGTCCCCATGGAACCTTTCATAAACGTTTTTATCAGATTTTCAGAAATAGTTATTTCAAAATTCGGTTGCTTCAAGATAATTGGACTTAGAAGATTATCTTTTAAATTCACCTTGTACCTTTTTAAACTTCCTGAAAATCAAAGAAATAATCTGTTCTCTTAAATTCATATATTGACCTTAAAAAACAATTTTTTTGAGGAATTTCAAAAGATATATAGAAAAAAAACGGATCTGCCATTTCCATCAAATTTAGAGGATGTTCCTTTAAACGAACCTGTAGAAGTAGACACACGAATCCCCTTAAGATGTATGAGTTATGAATTAGATCGTATATATGAAATTGAGCAAAATCGTTTAGTTGAATATTTCAAATGTGGTTGAATGTGTTTATTCGGTTCCTTAAATGCATGATTGATGTTTAGGATTTGTAAATCATTGATTCTGTTTTTTTAGAATTTCTTCGAAAACTTGTCATTATTAGCATGCTTCTAATTGAATTATATAGCTTCCTTTCTTTCACAATTAGTCATAACTAGGATTGTCCAAAAGGGTTAAATATTTAAGGGGCTAAAACATGGCCATAGCCCGAAACATGCTGTCTTTTAGGCTAGTGAACATCAATTTAGGAAATCCTCTAGGTAGAATGATACCTTTAGGTTGAGAATTGGGTAAAATCGAGTATTATTCTAAAAATTACCATAACCTACACTCGGGAGTGGAAACTCATGCCCCCGACCCTCAACTCTAAACAATTAATAAAAATGCACATAGCAATCAGGGTGTATTTCATGTGACGTATTTGCCATGTGTTAAAAAACAAACAAGTGCACGCCATCGTGACTTGTCTAAGATAAATCCATAAACGTCCTAATCGATCTTAAAGCTAAAATACTCCTTCAAATAGAAAACATAAAGAACAATCAAACATCGCCTCAAATAGGCACTATAAAACCGTCACGACCATAGTCTTGACTACGTAATCTACACTTGGGTGCGACAACTCATGTCCCCATCTTCAACTTCAAATTATAATAAAAAGCACATGTTGTAATTGCGGGTTCATTTCATGTGGTGAAGTTATAATGTGTCCCAAAAAACAAACAAGTGCACGCCATCGTGACTTGTTTCAAGATAAATCTATAAATACTAAATGCGGTTAAAAATTAAGCGGCTAAATGCACAATAGGCTAAAATATGTAAATAATCAGATAATTTAGGCAAAATATTAATAGTTAAATGACCGTGCTAGAACCACAGAACTCGGGAATGCCTAACACCTTCTCCCGGGTTAACAGAATTCCTTACTCGGATTTCTGGCCGCAGACAACTTAAAATAGAGTCAAAATTTCCTTGGTTTGGGATTTTAAAATAAAACGGTGTCCCGGAGCATCGTCAAAAATTCGGGTGGCGACTCTGAAATAAATAAATCCCAAAATCGAATAATGTCACTTTAATTGGAAAAACTCCCTTATTACCTCTTCATTATCCCCGGGTAGTGAAAAAGGAGGTGTGACAGCTCTGGCGACTCTGCTGGGGACCAAACCCAGAATCTCTGGTTCAGGGTTCAAGAATTCGAGCTTATATAACTATTATGTTTTGGCTTTCCTTATCTGATTTTACGTGTTTAAACCTGACGTGCTAATTGCCATATTTACCGTGTTGATATTTATCTGAATTGCTAATCCTTCTTCTCTCTGAGTCTTCTAAATCATCTGGGAAATGTGCACTTCGTGTGACTTCTTTTCTGTTAGAGTCATCCAAATTTTAGAACGAGGTACGAACAAGTTGCAAAGCCGGTGAAGCTTCTGTATTCTTGGTACGCTGCCCCAACCTCGACTCGAGCTGTTCGCCCGGGTAAGCCTTGTCTAGAAAAAAACCCCAGGATATAAACCTAGTATAACATAGCCTTATGCCGGATCCCTAGTAGGAACGTTTATTTGCATCATGTGCATTTGACTTAGGGGACTCAACACAGGGGTTGGGTCTGTCTAGGACAGGTGTACCCGAAATAAAAGACTATCCTGATACATCTTACCTGCTACGTATGCATTTATTTGTTTCGGCTTGTGTGTTGACCGGCTAAAAAATAAAAACAAACAAAAAAACCAAGAGTGAGGTAGAATAGAAAATTCACCTTGTTTTTAAAATCCCTGCATTTGAAATATCGCGAAACTCTGCCAAAATTTCTGAAAATGGAGAAGGAAAAGAATATTCCAAAACAAAGTGAGTAGGTGTATTTTTTTAATCAGTCAAGATCACCTTGTTTGATTCTCACCGGTGTGGGATATGTAGGCAACCCTCATCGGGTCCAACCTTATTTTTCAAAATCAAAAGATATGGTCCTAAATAAAATTAGGTGACGCCATTCTTGCATAAATAGCCAAACTGCCCAAACGGGGCACCGGAAGGCTATTTTTGCAAAAGTAGCCGCCTGTGGTTCTTCCAAATTTTGACCCAATTAGCAAACACAGCCCTAAAAACTTCCTACCCGAAGTATTTAAGGGTCGTATTCGCAAAGATGGTCCATTTTCTTTATTACAAAACTTTTTGCAAAACATAACACCTTTTCGCATTCGGTCAAAAATTTTGTCCTTTTTAATCAAAACAAATGTGCAGGATGAATACAGTTGAAAATATTCCTTTAGGGCCGTCGAGGAAATCCCCTCGGAACTCCATATGTGGTGGAGCGACTTGGGGGAAGTTAGTAGAAAGTCTGTTGTAAAATCTTTAGGCGGACTTACTGGTCTTCTAAAAATCAAGCCGAGGTTGGACATCGTCGAAGCTCTAGTATCGTTTTGGGATCCCTCCCACAACGTATTCCACTTTTCAGACTTTGAGTTGACACCCACGCTAGAGGAAATAGCGGGGTATGCCGGTCTCGATGACAATCTTAGAAGTCGGTATCTGGTGGCACCCAGGGCGGTAACTCCACATAAGTTCTTGGATGTTTTGAACATTAGTCGGGACATCGAAGACCCACACCTATCCGAAGGGTTATCCACTTTCTATTTTCTATACAAATGTTATGGAGATCCTCGGGGTTATGAAGTGGACAACACTGGTCTAACTCACAAGAACCAGGCTAAATGGGAAGCCCGCTGTGGGCTAGCTTTCGTGGTAGCATTCCTGGGCACCTTAATCTTCCCAAGGAGTGACGGACTCATAGATATCAGACTGGTGGGGATGGCGGATTTCATGATAAAAAAGTCCAATGGCACCCTTATACCGATGGTTTAGCTAAGATTTACCGCGCCTTGACGATTTTCCAGTCCGGAGGAACATTCTTTGAAGGGTGCAATCTGCTCCTACAAATCTGGATGATTGAGCATCTCTGTCACCGCCCAGGATACATGAACTACGGCTTAACCGGTTTGAATTGTATCGAAGAACATGGTACTCGGGTAGAGGGCCATAAATTTCCTGAGGGCACAGAGGCCTGACACTCATATTTGAGTTCATTGACTGCCGACCGAATCGAGTGGACATTCAGGTGGCCCCCTGTCGGCGAGGTTATCAATATGTCTGCTGGGGTGTGCTATCTTTTTCTAATGGTCTGCAAAGCATTCAGCCATATGCCCCACATCAGGTCTTACGGCAGTTAGGAAGACAACAGGGTGTTCCACATGATGAGGACTTAAGCCAACAAGCCATTGAGTTATGTCCGAGAGCTGCATTTCCTGAAGACAAGGTCCGTCAGATCTGGAACCAGTGCAGATTTTTAGAACCTCAGACTCGGGTAAGAAATTTATCCAAGGGGGAAGTGGATCCCGCCTACACTTCTTGGTATGACAGAAGAGGCAGAGAGCACCAAGAACCGGAGCGACCTGCGAAAAGTCCTCACGTGCAACATTTTACTGAGCAGACACAAGAACACTAGGTTAGGTTTGGTTAGAGAAGGAAAACAACTACCGGGCTACAATACGTAAACTGGAGGCCCAGATCAGGGAGCTCAAATTTGAAAACACCTTACAAACTGCTGCAGCCGAAGGGGAAAGAAACTGGTTGAACAAAGAAAATGAGGCCCTCAGGAGATCAGATCCAGAAAATGAGGATAGCCATTAAAAATCCTGAGAGAAGCAGAGCTGACAAAAGACTTGTCACCAGACTCAGGCAAAAGTTGTGTAGCTATGGTGATGACCTGGACAAAGCCGAAGAGGATTTGACTCAAGTTCGAGCAAAATTGGCAAAGAATGCAGAAGAAAGAGCAGAATTCGTGCAAAAAATGAAAAGAAAGCATGACCAAGAAGTTATGGGCTTAAAAGAAAGGATGACCACCTTTGAAAACGAAACGAACAAGCAAGCAAAAAGATTTAAGGTAGAAAGGGAACAGTGTTACGCCATGATAGCTCAGTTGGAAGACGAATTGCAACAATGGCAAGAGTAGAGTCACGTAGACGCCCAGGTTTTAGAGGCAAGATCCCAACAGATCGGGTGTCTACTTCAGGAAAAAGGTATCATCAGGCAAAGGGTCCGGGATATAGCCGATTACATTGTCACAAAATTCCAGGAATGCGAAGATATGAGTCGGACCACTTTCTTCTCAGCGGTAATGACCTTCGTCCATCAGATAATGGATGACCTATGCCGCCTCCAACAAGATATGGTACGCAGGCCCGTGGCAAGGCCGAATGATGCCCCGCTGGTACCTGGAGCATTAGAAGCACTGATGTACTCTTGATGTTTTCTCGAGTCTGTATTTTGTTTTCCTGTTACAGTCCTGTCAAAGTCCACTGTAGCTTTTACATTTTCAAGAAAAGTATGTGTTGAGTCTGTTTTGTAATTTTAAATTTCCAAAAGTGGGCTAAAATTTTTGTAATCGGAAGTATATTTTTTGATGAATGAAAGTTTTAGAAAAATATTTATTTCCTTCAGATTTATCCCTTGAACTACGTGATGATTTGATTCACGCAGCGTCGCGATACGTAGGCAATCCACATAGGATTCGATCATAGCCTTAAGAAAGGAAACCGAGTAAGTAATAAAAGAGCGGAAAATAATAACAAAAGAAGGAAAAGTGTGATAAAATGACAAAGAAAAGGGAAAAGTTCAAAATCGAGAAATAAAGCCGAGATGAAATACACAACTGTTGCAAAATATATAGAAAGCATTTAATTGCCTAGGTGCATTGCATACCCCAAACGTGCGATTCCCTATGTGATAAATGCTTCAACCTAACGTTTTGTTGGTTCAATCTTTTAAGGTGTTTTTAGGTGGTTGGTTTTGCGGTAACCTGGCTTCCCATCCTTACTTCACTAGATCAAAAGGGAGCAAAGAAATTACATCCGAAAGTCACTTATCAATCGTCAACTCTTCCGTGGAAGACCTGAATCCAGCAATCCCAACATCCGAGTCAGTAACAACTGAAGAGAACAGGACTCTTCGTTGCTGCATGCTGGAAATGTGGGACGCATGGTCCAATAGTAGGGAACCGCCCAGTACTATCCCGGGTTTCCCAAAGATTATTCCCAGGACAGGCGGGACCTCCAACATCCCCATAAGTTACCCAGCCACGCTGTTTGGATATCCAACTATGTCAGCTCACTTTGCCGGAAGACCTTCTGAGGTCCGCCCCCAGGCCCTGTTTTCCAGTGTGTCTTCCAACATCTTCACCGCACCACCAATCTCTGCCACGGCTCCACCGACTATCTCTGGGCAAAGCTTCAAGCCACCAACATTCACATTCCAAACACCGTCCGTCCATTTGGATACCACTTATGTTACTCCCAATTCATACCCCCAACAACCTCAGTATGAGGTCACTTTGGGACAACATAATAAAAGCCCCGAGCACGAAGAAATGACTCGAAAAATGAAGAGTATTGAGTAGAGCCTCAAGAATATACAGGGACTGAGCGGGCAAAAAAAGCGTCTCCGATGCAGACTTGTGCATGTTCCCGCACGTCCACTTGCCTCTCGGGTTTAAAACCCCCAAGTTCAAAAAATATAACGGGCATGGGGACCCCATAGCTCATCTGAAAAGGTATTACAATCAGCTCCGGGGAGCAGGTGGGAAAGAGGAACTTCTCATGGCATATTTCGGAGAAAGCTTGATAGGCATTGCATCAGAATGGTACATGGACCAGGATATATCCCGCTGGCACATATGGGATGACCTGGCACGAGACTTTGTTCGACAATTCCAATACAACGTGGACATCGCTCCCGATAGGAACTCTCTATCCAATCTCAAAAAGAAATCCTCGGAAAGCTTCAGAGAGTACGCCACTAAGTCGCGCGAGCAGGCTTCCAAACCTCCGATGGATGAGGTCGAAATGGTCAGTGTTTTTCTACAAGCACACGAAGGTGATTACTTCCAAAATATGATGTCCGCCATGGGCAAACCATTTGCAGAAGCAATCAAAATTGGAGAAATGGTTGAGAATGGCCTAAAGACCGGTCGTATCCTGAGCCAGTCGGCCATAAAAGCAACCTCCCAGACCATCAAAAATGGATCCGGGAGCGCATCCAACAGAAAGAAGAAAGAAGAAGGGGCCATGATGGCTTCCAATGTCAGGAATTCTCGGCAATACCCAGGTCCATTCTCCAAAACTTCCCAACACTACTATCCTCACCAAGACGCAACTTATACTACTTCCCCTTTTCCTTATGCGATGATGAACCTTAGCCGCATCCCAAGCCGCAACAACAATACAACCACCCCTAAAAAATAACCATTTTCCACCAGCTCCCTATAACCCACGCCCTCCTCAAAACAACTATCCATATAACACCTACCTCATGAACCACCGAGGAGACCTGACTTCACTCCCATCGGTGAGCCGTATTCAAGCCTTTTCCCAAAGTTAGTACAAATGGGGCTTCTGTAGCCCGTACTCCGACCAGGCAAAACCCAACATCAGCGTCATACAAGCCAGGAACCAATTGTGCCTACCACTCTGGAGCAGAGGGGCACGACACGGAGGATTGCTGGACCCTCAAACGGGCTGTAGAGAGCCTTATAGAACAAAAGAAGGTGGTGCCAAAGGATGAAGATGCTCACAATGTGACAAACAATCCATTGCCCACTCACAATAATGGGCCTGTCATTGGCATGATTTGCAAAGACCAGGATTTTGATCCAGCGTTAAAAGCTATCATCGCCATCGCAGATATGGAGAAAAAGCCCAAGGCGGAACCCAAACTAGTCAAGGAAATGAAGAAGAGTGACCCCGTCCCCCAGACCACGGGGAAGGCTGAAGCCAAGACAAATATGGGACCCTTTAAAGACGTTGTTCTTTACGTCCCCAAGGCACCCAGGAAGGAACAAAGTGTGTTAAGTCCTCCCAGAAGGTTACAATTCAATAAAGCAACGATGAACGACCCAAAAATGTACGTGCCAAAGGGGACGTATGTGGCGCGGGGGCAAATAATTTCACCAAGGCTGAATGAGCCCGTGGTTATTAGCCGCGCGTAGCAGAATCCCGTGAAGAATACTACTGCCGTCCCTTGGAGTTACAACAAGACGGTGGTGACGTACAAAGGAAAAGAAATTACTGGGGAAACAAGTGAGATAAAATCATCAGAGAAATACCTCAACCTGAAAGAACTGAACAAAAGCAAGCATACATGCTTTCCGCCTAAGAAGTCGATCAGTGCCGGAGAGGCAGAAGAATTCTTCAAAAATATGAAAACCTCTGAATACGCCGTAATTGAGCAGCTTAGGTCCCCCACTCAGGTTTCACTTCTATCCTTGCTGATAAGTTCAAACGAGCATCAGGATATCCTGATCAAAACACTTAATGAAGCATATGTTCCGGCCGAGACCACAGTTGAGAAAATGGAAAGAATGGCGGAACAATTTTTCGAAGTCAACCGGGTCGCATTTAGCAAAAATGACTTGCCTCCGGAAGGGGCTGCTCACAAAAAAGCTCTCCACCTAACTGTTAAATGTGAAGGGTACTACGTGAAAAGAGTTATGGTGGATGGCGGATCCGGGGTTGATATTTTCCCTCTCTCGACCCTACAAAGAATGGAGATAGGGACTGAGAGGATCAGGCCCAACAATGTGTTTGTCCGCGCATTCGACGGCATCACAAGAGACACAATCGGGGAGATTGATTTGGTCTTAAAGATCAGTCCTGTAGATTTTGAAGTGACATTACAGGTCTTAGATATGGATACTTCCAACAATTATCTCCTGGGAAGGCCTTAGATCCATGTACCAGGGGCAGTGCCATCTACTCTCCATCAGATAGTTAAGTTTGAGTATGAAGACCAGGAAATTGTGGTCCATGGAGAGGACGAGCAATCTATTTACAGGGACCCGTCAGTCCCATGCCTGGAAGCAAGAGAAAGCAACGAGCATATAGTCTACCAGGATTTTGAGATTGTGGTTGCGGACCAATATGACGAAGTATCCCCGTGTCCTCAACCCTTCCTATCAAACACATCAATTATGGTCTCTAGAGACATGATTAAACATGGGTACACACCTAGAAAAGGGCTCGGGGGTGTCCTTGCAAGGCATTAAAGAACCTATCACCTTGCCTACCAGTAAGAAGTTCTTCAGCATAGGGTTTCAAGCTACTCCCGATGATGAACAATGGGCTGACCGATGTAAGAAAGATGGTTGGGTATTGCCTCAGCCAATTTCCCGCACATCACCGAATCATTCGTCAAGCCAAAATACGTAGAGGAAGAGGAAAAGGGTTTCACGGCCGAAGAAATTGAAGAAATCTACGGAGCAATGAGACAGATATTGTATGAGGCTCATATGGTCTAACCAGGAGAAGGCTCCAGCACTGCTGAAGTGCAGTATATGGGGCCTGACGCCAAGCTCCAAAATTGGAAGGCTACTCCATTCCCCGTCAGGCGGGAGTCCCGGTAGTTCATTTTTCCATCTTTCCTGCACTATAAGTTATTTCAGGGTGTAACTCAAGTGTTTTTAATTTCTTGCCTTTCGAATTCCGATGTAAACCCTCCTATATTCAAATTCAACGAAATGAAATCAAAATTTCATCGTCTATTATTCTTTCTGATTTTTGTTTATTTTTCTTATTTTTCAGTCCTAATAATACGGCCTTAAAAAACATGACATGCTTGCGGACTTCATGCTCTGATCTTAATACGCTGTCTAACCTCGAAATAATGAATCAAGAACCGGAATATGATTAAGAAGAGGCTTTTAGGGAAATAAATCGAGAATTGGAACAATTTGAGAATAAGCCTAAGCAAACTTAAAACGAAACAGACCCGTTAACTTGGGTAATGTAGAGGAGGTTCGAGAAACCATGATAAGCGTCCACACAGATGAAAGAACTAGGGACACCTTGATTCAAATCCTATTTGAATTCAAAGGCGTGTTTGCTTGGTCCTATGACGACATGCCCGGACTAAGTGTGGACTTGGTGGTACATAAATTGCCGACATACCCTGGTTATCCACCTGTCCAACAAAAGCAAAGGAAATTTAAAATAGACATGAGTGACAAAATCAAAGAAGAGGTCTCTAAACAACTAAAAGCTGGAGTAATCTGAGAGGTCCAATACACCACCTGGCTGGCCAATGTGGTTCCGGTACCTAAGAAGGACAAAAAGGTCCGAGTATGTGTCGACTACCGAGATTTGAATAAAGCGAGTCCCAAAGATAAATTTCCACTACCAAACATACATATCCTAGTTGACTATTGTGCCAAACATGAGGTACAGTCTTTCGTCGATTGCTATGTTGGATATCACCAGGTGTTGATGGATGAAGAGGATGCAGAAAAGACAGCCTTCACTACACCTTGGGGAACCTACTGTTATCGAGTCATGCCATTTGGTTTGAAGAACGCTGGGGAAATTTATATAAGGGCCATGACCGCCATATTCCACGACATGATGCATCAGGAGATTGAGGTGTACGTGGATGATGTGATTATTAAATCCAGGACGCAAGGTGACCATGTGCAGCATTTGAGGAAATTCTTCGAACGCTTGCATAAATATGATCTGAAATTAAACCCAGCCAAGTGTGCTTGCGGAGATTCATCTGGAAAATTACTGGGGTTTATAGTCAGCCGACGGGGCATCGAGCTGGACCCGACAAAGATAAAATCTATTCGGGATCTCCCGCCTCCAAGAACCAAGAAGGAGGTCATGAGTCTATTGGGTAGGTTGAATTACATCAGCAGGTTCATCGCTCAATTGACATCCACATGTGAGCCTATATTCAAGTTGTTGAAGAAAGATGCAGCCATCAAATGGACAAATGAATGCCAGGACGCTTTCAACAAGATCAAAGAATATCTGTTGAATCCGCCAGTGCTACTCCCGCCACAACCGGGGAGGCCTTTGTTCTTATACCTGACGGTGTTAGAAAATTCCTTCGGGTGCGTTCTCCGGCAGCATGACGCAACCGGGAAGAAAGAGCATGCCATATATTACTTGACCAAGAAGTTCACAAGCTACGAAGCCAAGTATACTCTGTTGGAAATAACTTGCTGCGCTCTAACTTGGGTTGCTCAGAAGCTCCAACATTATTTGTTGGCGTATACCATCTACCTCATCACTAGGCTGGATCTTTTGAAGTACATATTCCAAAAGCCAATGCCCACTAGGAGATTATCAAAATGGCAAATCATGCTCACAGAATTCGACATTGTCTATGTCACCCGCACATCCATGAAAGCTCAAGACTTGGCCGATCATCTAGCTGAGAATCCGATTGATGATGAATACTAACCTTTGAGCACTTATTTTCCGGATGAGGAAGTCAATTCCGTCAAAGTAATCTCAGAAGGCACTGACACCTGGAAAATGTTATTTGACGGAGCAGTCAATGCAAAAGGTGTTGGGATAGGGGCAATCTTGATTTCGCCCACAAGACAACACTATCCTGCCACGGCCCGCCTCCGTTTCTTCTGTACAAACAATACTGCTGAATATGAAGCTTGTATAATGGGCATGAACATGGCCATTGACATGGATGTAGAAAAGTTATTGATCATGGGGGATTCTGATTTGATCATCAAGCAGGCTCAAGGAGAGTGGGAAACTCGAGACGTTAAGCTCCTTCCATACAAACAACATGTGGAAGACCTTAGCAAGCGATTCAAAGCTGTTGAGTTCAGATATATTCCTCGATGCCACAACAAATTAGCCGATGCGCTGGCTACCCTAGCTGCAATGCTGCCATATCCGGGTAATGTTCACATTGACCCGTTAGAGATTCAAATCAAGGAAAGGCATGGTTATTTCAACACGGTCGAAGTAGAACCCGATTTCCAACAATGGTATCATGATATCAAAAGATTCTTGAAAACAAAAGAATATCCAGAGCAGGCCAACGGAGACCAAAGGAGAACCATCCAAAGGCTCGCCAACAATTTCTTCCTAAGTGGGGAGTACTGTATAAAAGGACTCCCGATCTAAATCTATTAAGATGTGTAGACGCCAAAGAAGCCGAAGGATTATGAGCGAGGTGCATTCAGGAGTATGCGGTCCCCACATGAACGGGTACGTCCTCGCAAAGAAAATCTTGTGGGCTGGATATTTTTGGATGACCATGGAGAAAGATTGTTTCGGTTTCGTCCGGAAGTGCCATAAGTGTCAAATACATGGCGACTTAATCCATGCACCACCATCAGAACTACATCCTATGTCAGCACCTTGGCCGTTTGTTACCTGGGGAATGGGTGTCATCGGGCCAATCGAGCCAAGGGCCTCAAACGGGTACAAATTCATCTTGGTCGCCATCGACTATTTCAAAAATGGGTCGAAGCAGTCATATTCAAAGCTGTCACTAAGAAACCAGTGGTTGATTTCGTGCACTCTAACATCATCTGTCGCTTTGGTATCCCAAAGACTATTATTACCGACAATTCCGCGAATCTAAATAGTAACTTGATGAGGGACGTGTGTGAACAATTCCAAATCACACACCGCAATTCGACCTCATACCGGCCCAAAGCCAACAGCACCGTCGAAGCAGCAACCAAAAACATCAAGAAAATTCTCAGGAAAATGATTCAAACATCCAAGTAGTGGCACGAGAAATTTCCCGTTGCATTATTGGGATATCGCACGTCCGTGCGCACATCGGTGGGGGCCACTCCCTATCTATTGGTTTATGGCACTGAAGCTGTAATACCCGCAGAAGTCGAAATTCCCTCCCTTCGGATTATTGTCGAAGCAGAAATTGAGGATGAGGAATGGGTCAAAACCCGACTGGAACAATTAACTCTGATTGATGAGAAAAGGATGTCCGCAGTGTGCCACGGGCAGTTGTACCAACAAAGAATGGCCCGCGCCTACAACAAGAAAGTGCGACCTAGGAACTTCGAAGTGGGGCAACTTGTCTTAAGACGTACCCTCCCACACCACGAAGAGGCAAAAGGAAAATTTGCCCCGAATTGGAAAGGTCCATACATCATAAGGAAATTACTACCAAAAGGAGCATTATACCTGGGGGACATCGAAGGAAATGACCCCGGAACGGCTGTCAATGCAGATGCAGTCAAAAGGTACTATGTTTGATCCTCCATATAGTATTAAATGTTCTCCGATTGATATGACGAAGGCTTTCATTATCTCTACCCAAACACCATTAACCCTTTTGCAAACCCGTTGAGTCAGTTACCCTTCTTTGATTACCCTCTTTGGAACCCAAAAGTGTTTTGCTAAAAAAAAATCAAAACAAAAACAAAATGTTTCCCTGAACTACGTCCGACTTGATTTCGGAAGGATACGTAGGCAGCCTCTCCCTGGGGTTCAGTCACACCAAAATAAAAATCCACATTCCCCCAAGAGTTTAAGCTGGGGCAAGTGTTGAGATTCGACAATGATTCGCCTGAAATTTCCAAGGTTGTAATTCAATACAAATTCTTTTTACCCCAAATCCTATTCAAGTCCTTCCGATCTATCGGCAAAGAAAATCCAGAATGGGAAGATACATCTATCTGGACCTCATACAAGCAATGAGAGAAATTAAAATGAGAGAGTCTTACCGATGAAAACCCACATGGGCACCATAAGGCAACATTGAATAGAGAAATTAAAAATGAGAGAGTCTTGTTAGTGAAAACTCGCAAAGAGCACTACATGGCGATGGCGAGAAGAGAAATGAGAGAGGTTAGTCGGTGAAAACCCGAAAATGGCACTACTACTCGAAAAGAGGATGATTGGTCACTGATATCGACATGGTCTGGGGCAAAGTTTCTCAACCTCAGGGTAAAGGTCGTGACGAATTTCTGAAATTCAGATGGTTTATATAGATCAGGCATCCAGTCCAAGACGCATGTCATGTTCATTGAAGGTCGCATACATTCCAGATAAGTCCTTCTTATCTTTTCCCCCGCAAGGGATATTTCTTGTCAAAATCCATTTTCTCCGTTTCTTTGTTATTTTTTCTTTCAATCCCTTTCAGTCTGACTCTGTTTCGAAAGCAAGGCAAAGAAAGGATGGCGAAAATGATTTACAGGTTCTCGTTTGACACGGGCAACATGCAAAGGGCGCCGAGCCTCATCAGGGGCATCAAGTCAATCCCGACTGATCGCAACGGCCGATGCTTTAAACACTACTCTTGAAGGGAGAAGATCAAATCGAAATTCCCATAAAGGCAATTGAAGTGAAAGGTTAAGTCCCACGTGGCTAACCCCCTTGGAAAAGATTGAAAAGCCGAAATGCTCCAAATGCTTTAAAAGTCAAATGGAAGGAAAATAAAAAATAAAAGGCCGATGAAGGCGAAATAAAGTTGGAAAGTTTAAGTCCCACGAGACTAACCGATGCAGCAGAGTTGGAGGGGCAAAAATTCCCCCGATACTCCGAAAATCCAAAATAAAGGCAAGTGAAAGGCCTACAAAGGCAGAATCAAGTTGAAATGTCGGGCCCCACGTGACCTATCAATACAACAAAAGCTGGAAAGCCAAGGTCCCCGGATTTGAAAATGAAACCAAATCCCCAACAAGCAAGCAAGCGGTTGAGATCTTCGTCAAAAGAGCCGATATAAAACAGTTGAAATAATCAAGGTCGCTAAACCAACCACCGTTTCAAACTAACAAATTGTTCTTTGTTGAGATAAGAAACAGGTGCAGCTCAAAAGCAACCGTGCAAAAAGCAGGCGCAACCAAGAGAAAAGGTGTAAGAGCTAAAAGTAGCTCTGCATCAACAACTTCAAAAGAGAAGTTTTCTCCAAAATCCTTTCCCGCATTCATTCGAAAAAAAGAAAAAATAAAAGAAGAAGAAGTGTTGAAAACAACTCAAACCTGAAGTGGTATAGGGTCTTCAAACCCTGGCTCCACCTTTTCCGACAAAGGGTACATGCTCCCTAGTCGATGCCAATTAAGGATATACACTCCCTAATTGATTTTCTTTTCCTGACATGGGTGCACACGCTCCCTAGTCGATGCTAATTAAGGGTACCCTAATTGATGTTTTACTTTTCCAATTAAGGGTATACACTCCCTAATTGATGTACTGCTTTTCCAATTAAGGGTGTACACTCCCTAATTGATGCTTTTCTTTGCCAATTAAGGGTATACACTCCCTATTTGATGCTTTTCTTTTCCAATTAAGGGTATACACTCCCTAATTGATTTTCTTTTACTGACATGGGTGCACATGCTCCCTAGTCGATGCCAATTAAGGGTATACACTCCCTAATTGATGTTTTGCTTTTCCAGTTAAGGGTATACACTCCCTAATTGATGCTTTTCTTTTCCAATTAAGGGTATACACTCCCTAATTGATTTTCTTTTACTGACATGGGTGCAAATGCTCCCTAGTCGATGCCAATTAAGGGTATACACTCCCTAATTGATGTTTTACTTTTTCAGTTAAGGGTATACACTCCCTAATTGATGTCCTGCTTTTCCAATTAAGGGTATACACTCCCTAATTGATGCTTTTCTTTTCCAATTAAGGGTATACACTCCCTAATTGATGCTTTTCTTTTCCAATTAAGGGTATACACTCGCTAATTGATTTTCTTTTCCCGACATGGGTGCACACGCTCCCTAGTCAATGCCAATTAATGGTATACACTCCCTAATTGATGTTTTGCTTTTTCAATTAAGGGTATACACTCTCTGATTGATGTTTTTCTTTTCCAGCATAGGGTATACAATCCCTAGTTGATTTTTTCCACCCCAGTGGATTTTGCTTTGAGATTTAGGGTATCCACTCCCTAATCTGCAATAACTCCAGATGCACTGCTCCCGGCTTTTCACCGCTTTCAATAACAAAATAATGTAGAGTTTCCTTACAATAACTCACGAAATTTTCCTAATGAAAACTGGGGCAGAAAATTTCGTTCGTTTGTTTTGATTTTCGTGTAGATTACAATTTTAGGACATTGGAACTCGAGACGATCAAAATAAGAAGTTTCGATCCAAAAATAATAAAACAAAAGAATAAAGAGAAGATTGAATCCAAAAGCGCAGAAACGGGGAAGATATGGACTATTCAGAGCGAGATTGAAGTCATCCGTCCAGTATATCCTGCCTTGATCCGAGGAACGATAAGACGAAACCAGCACCTGTGGCTAACAAGCATCAAGATCTAGGTCAGATTAAGCCAAAAGATCAAGACTCAAGACCAAGTCTTAGATAGGAATCTTGTAACTAGCAGTTGATAGGTTAGTTAGTCTTTCATTTTGTTGCTTTGGTGTAATAAGGAGATCAACATCAGTAACAACAACAACCGCAGTGAAACCACAATTACCCGATAGTCCCAGCTACCAGAACTTCCATAACTACACTGACCTGATTCCTTTTCAAAAAGCGCTTCACATGGAGTATTTGAACAGGTAAAAGTTGTTCATAACTTCTCACTTTGTCTTTGCCCGAAAACTCTTCGTGTTTTCGAGCAAAGAGGGGCAGCTGTGAGCATGTGATTTTTCACCAACTAAATACTCCTACAAAATTAGATAAGTAAATTAATTTTATGGATTTTTGTTGAATTTCAGTGTCTATTTGTGAATTATTTGCATTGTATGATCACAATTCATCTTTAAAAATTTATAGCATATAAAATAATAACAAAAACATTTTTAAAACTTTTATTATTTGGCATAATTAGGTTCTTGATAATTAGTTGCATAATTTAATCATTTTTACTAAGAAAATCACAAAATTGGTTCTTTAAATAATTATGGGTACTAAATTATTGGTTTCACTTTTTGATTCACTCATTAGTTAAATTATAATTAGATAAACTAGGTTAGAACTAATTAATATATTTTTAGAAATTTTAATTAGAATTGATGAATTTAGTTTTAATTAACCTAAGGTTTGCTAAAAGAGGGCTAAAATTGGTTGGGCCATCTCCCTAAACCCAAATCCCCCTCCTAAAAGCCCAGCCTACCCCAGCTTTAAATCAAACGACCCGTTTTATCCCTTCAAGCCTCCTAGCCGTTGGATCTATTGATCCAACGGTCCTAAACTAAGGTTCCCTAAGTATAAGACTGTTCCAAACACCCCCTACCCTTTAAAACTCAAAGTATTACACCCCTCAGAGACACCCCCCCTCGTCCGTCTCTCTCTCTTCTCTCTAAAGACCCGCCCAAAACCACCGTCCTCCGCCGACCGGAAATCGCCTATGGCGGCGGAGCATCACCAAATGACCCCAAATTGTTATCAGAACATATCCTCCTCCTCAGTCACCTCCCATTATCTATTTCACCATAATCCCACCCAAAATCTTCCAATTCCAGATCTAGGATTCCGAAACCCTAGTTTCTCCTATGCTCGCTGATTCAAGGACTTTCAACAATTCGGACCTTCATGAGTCGGTTGCTCTTGACAAAGAGAAATTGATTCATGAGGGTTTGACTCATTCTCAAACTCCGGTGAGTCACCGGAATTCCTCCAAACCCCTCAAACTGGTATTCCTCCCTTCCTATCTATCTGTTTCTTGTTCTTTTAAGATAACATCATAAATATGCTGCATGTTTAAAACACTGTTTAGGGCGAGGTTTTTCTTTGTTGCTCATCTGATTCACGCTGTTTCTTCTTGATCAATCCAAGGCTCTTAACGGGTTTCATGATTTAATCAGTTTGATTCTCTAATAATCACGTCCCTAGCCTAGGTTTTTATCACTGTTTCGCATGTGTGTTTGTTTCTTGTTCTCGATCCATTTTCGGTTGATTGATTCTGTTTGTTTTAGTTCAGTTGTACGTTTTTAAATTAATTGAACCATGTTTTAGTTAGTTGAATAATTCAACTTAGGTTTTAATGTTGGTAAGCCTTAAACATGTTTCATGACAGTCATGTATTTGTTCTTGGTCAGATTCTTCATCATGATTGATAAACTATTTTTTCTATGAGTTTGTTTGGCTATTAATTAATTAGTTCGGTTGTTTTGCTTATAGGATTTCTAGAATTTTTTGATAGTTTGTGTTACCTAATCTACTGTTTTATCGATAAAACCTTGATCCTAATAGATTATTTGAACCAATGAACGATAAGGAATCAGTCAAAGTGACTAAATTCCTAGATTGCTTAAATTGTTAGTTAAATCTTTGATTTTTAGTTAGTTAAGCCTAATCGAACTGAAATGAGCCACTTAACCTAGTCCTAAAGGATCAAACTAATTGGCCTAGATTAATTAACAACTTAAACCAGAGTTAATAAATATAGTTAACTAAGGAACCTAACCAAGGTTAGTCAACTAGAGTTAACAATAACCCAAACAAGTTTAACCCTGGTTACTTAATGGTAATTTCAGAGACTTCAAGGGGTATATTAGGTAGTGTAGGTTAAGAAATCAGGTTTTAAAGGGTGTTTAGGTCATTTCATGGGCTGGAAGTTTCTAGAATAGGGGGCAGCTGTCCCAAAGGATAAGGGTGACAACTGTCCTATGTACTATTTCAGCTCTTGAAATAGGAATATACCATAGGATACCCCATCCCCAAATATTCTATAAATAGACCCCCTCCCTTTAGACTAAACAGATTTTGGACACTCTGAAAATTCTCTCTACACTCTAAAACTGCCTTTTTAAATATTGAACACTGGAAACGAAAAAAAAATCAAAATAGTTCTTTATTCAAAATGTCCAAAACAAATCAGTAGAAAGAAATCTGTTTTCTCAAGAACTCTTGAAGGTTTTCTATGGGTCTTCTCAGTTGGTGGTTTTCTCTGATTTGCTTATGATTTTTATGAAATTCTTCTAGTTTCTGTTGTGGAGGTGGGGTTAGTTTTTGGTTGTTGTTTGCTGCTGCTGAATCCTCCTTCTTTTTGCTGATTATTGTTCATACTTGATCTTTATTTGGTCAAGCCCTTTTTGCTGTTTTTCTATTTAAAAGGTATGCATCAGCTCATCCATTCTTAATGAAACTCTTGGATTGGAATCTTCATCTTCTACTCACTATATGAACTGGTTATTCTTGATAAACGAAGTTGCTTCTTCTATTTTTTTTTGTAAATGTGATTGTGTAAATGTTTATTAGCATGATAATGAATCTGTGAGTATGACAAATACTGTCTTGATGTTAGTATGGCTCTGGCTGGTATATGTTGTTTGCTTCAAATTATATTTACACAAAAAATCTTTAATACTCATATTTCTATATTAGGAAAAAACTGCACTAGGATGTTGAATCTGACCTTCTCTATGGTCAGATTCTTCTATAAGAGTGCATAAATATGCTTTCAATTGAGCCTCTTTGGTCAATAAAGAGATTCAACAAGCAAGTCTCTAGATAATTTAGGATGTTGGCATTAGGGTAGATGAATCTGACTTCTTAATAGTCAAATTCACCCCTTAGTAGTGCACAAACATTAGTATGGTTGGCCGAAGCTTACCCTTCAAAGGGGTATAAAGTATGTAGTTAAGAAGGACATTAGAGTGAGGAATCTGAACCCTTGAATGGTCAGATTCATCCTCTAAAAATGCCCAAAATAATCAAAGTTTCCATATAGTTTATAGTTATGTTAGTATTAGCACTAGGGTAGATGAGTTTGACTTGTTGATAGTCAAATTCACCCCATGGCAGTGCATAAGCAGTAATCTAGCTTGCTGAAATTGTCCTTTCAAAAGATATAGAGTGTAACTAGGAAGAGCCTTAAGGAAAGGAATCCGAATCCGAACAATGGTCGGATTTACTTCTCAAAGTGCTAATAGTGGTCAAAACATTTGACTGAATACTAGTCAGAATAGGTATGACTATAAAAGTCTAAACGAAGTAGCATCACTTGGACTTAAGTCTAACCCTTCCTATGGTCAAATTCGGTCCAGCCAATGCATAATAGGTCTTTGTTGCAATTTGACACCATTAGAGCCAAAATACGACCCCTATAATGGTCAGATTTGCTCTAAAAGGTGTATAACATATCTATTGTTGAGATAGTC
>ML311866.1:0-21946 GCA_005239505.1 Nicotiana paniculata | reverse complement strand
ACCCCAGGATTATATTTGTAACGCCCGCTTAGTCTTCTACAAGACATAGTTGAGCGTGATCAGACATGTTGGGATAAAATACGGCCCGAGCTAAAATACTCGATATTTATAGAGTAGTGCCATACAAGGTACCACATGACCATGATAGTAAGGTGTATAAGGCGTGTTAAAAGTGAGTAGTATTTTAAGTAAATTAAGATAATTCTTAATTATATGAATAATTGATTAATAGTGGAAATAATTATGATTAAGTGGATAAGGATCCTTGTTTGGGCTGTCACTTGGCATTAAGCTAAGACAAAGTGGCACCCATATGAATGATGAGTCATAAGACACATCAAGACTTGCTTACTTGTGAAAGTGTCTTTGGCTAAAGACCTTGATTTGGCTTCTGTAGTAGTAACATAATGTATGGAACCATTGACCGAAATCCTAAATCTACATGTCTATGAAAGAGAGTAAAGATGCAGACAAATGATAATGCATAACGCATCCAAGGAGTTAGTTTAGACAACTGTCTTTGACCATTCCAAATGAGTATTTTCCAAAGATAAATATGATTTCATGAGTTAATTGAGATATTTAAAGTAAATCCAACTCTGAGATCTTCTAAAGGTTGATTTGGAGATTCGGATGGCTTTTTCTCTTCAGAAATTTGCTGCATCAAATTGAAGATGGAAAAGTGATTTCTTTAGCAAACATATGTAAAAACATATACAAAAGTATGTCCAAGACAAGCAACAAGAAGACACAAAGTTATACTACGCAATAGCCACGGGATTTGCACTTCTAAGGGAGCCCAGTATAATCTTGCTCAAGAATATCATATGGAGTTTTCCCTACTCCGATCTTGTTGTTATGTGTTATCACAATTGACATGTGTTGCATGGATTGTCAAAAGAATCGCCTCAGGTATGTTAAGGCTATCATTTCTTTCTTTTGGCATGATCTATACGACCCAATGAAACGGGCAAATGCACAATTTTCATAAATGACTCTATTCATAGAAATACTAGAGATGCTTATGTTCTTGATTCCCCATGGCATAATGGTTTTATGACATACCGAGAGATTTTATTAACGTATTTCATATGTATTTCATGCATTTATACATGCACATTGACCCATGACCAGATGGCGTTATATACGCGTATATTATATGTATATGGGATATGGGAAAGGTTATGGCGTTATATATGCACCACCACCTGATCAGCTGGTATACATTGATGATTTTGCCCACAGTGGCCGAGATGATATGATAGGATGCACTCAGAGGCCTGATGATGTTATGAAACATGTACATATGTATGACATGACATTCATACGCATATGCATGACACTATAATTATTTCATGATTTACAAAGTCATTCAGACTTACAGGTTGAGTCATTTACTCTATATTTCTTCCATGTCTGTTATGTACTTATTTATGTGCCTTACATACTTGGTACATTATTCGTACTGACGTCCCTTTTTCCTGGGGATGTTGTGTTTCATGATCACAGGTCCCGATAGACAGGTCGAGAGTCCTCCAAGTAGGCTATCAGCTCAGCGGAAGATGTTGGTGCGCTCCAATTTGCTCCGGAGTTGCTTGGTTGGTCAGTATGATTTAGACGCGTATTGTTTGGTATGGCGGGGCCTCCGACCTTTATATTAAGTGTGTACTCTTAGAGGCTTGTAGACAGACGCCATGTACGTAAAAGATTATATGGCCTTGTCGGCCTATGTTCAGTATACGAGTGG
This sequence comes from Nicotiana paniculata, assembly GCA_005239505.1. NCBI lineage: Eukaryota > Viridiplantae > Streptophyta > Magnoliopsida > Solanales > Solanaceae > Nicotiana > Nicotiana paniculata. The sequence continues at coordinate 20,199 of ML311866.1, read as the reverse complement.
TTATTTTGGTCTTATAGGCCCGTATGTCTTATGTATAAGTTGGTATTTCATGTTGTATTCTACGCATCTCACGATAGCCTCTCCGGTTCAGTTATCTATGATAGTATGATATGAAAAGATACGTTATGTTGGTACTCGGTTGAGTAAGATACCGGGTGCACGTCGCGGCCCATTGGTTTGGGTCGTGACATGAACTACGTAAAGTTATTCCTATTCAATGTGAGATTAAAGGTCCTTGCTCAATGGGTTTGATTGAAGACAATCATTATGTAGATCAGGCTTTCATTATTGGAAGATTGTATTCATCTACTTTCAAAGCCAGCTTTTTATTTGAAAGCTCAATCAGACATGTGGCAGATGCGTTGCACAAAATGGAATCCCTGGTGGACACCTGATGAAGAGACTCCCATTGCCATAGCTTGGATTAGCTTCCCAAAATTGCTTCCTAATTTCTTTGGTAAGGAATGTGTATTTTCACTAGCTAGTGCAGTTGGTAATCCATTGCATGTGGACCTTGCTACTCAAAATGGAACTAGACTTAGTTGTGCTAAAGTGACGGTGGAAGTTAATTGCTATCTAAGTTACCACAACGTATTAAAATTGTTGAATAAGCTGATGAATCAGGGCCAGAAGAATTTAAGTGGATCAAGATTAAATATAAATATATGCCAAGTATTGCAAGCCTTGCAAGAAACAAGGGCATAGTGAGGTACAATGTTGGGTAATTAATCCTGAATTACACAAGAGGTTTGAAGAAGTTTAACAATGCAAAGGAAATTATTGGTACTGCTGCTAAAACTTCCAAAAGTGTTGACTAGTCGTAAAGTGGTTAGGAAGCCTATTCCTAATCAAGCAAAGCAAGAGTGGATGAAAAGAAGGAAAAACAAATAGCAAAGAGACAAGAATGTGCATATTGTAGAGGCTGGCAATGATAAGAATGATGACAAGGGTAAAGGGAAGGCCAAGGAAGATGTAGTGGCAACTAAAACTCTTTTGATGTTTTGGAGGTTCAAGAATCAGAAGAGGCAGTGTTGAGAATCACTGAAGTTAAAGGGGAAGACAAGAACAAAGGCAATGGTATAGAACAAAATGAAAAGCAATCCAAGAAAGGGCAGGAGAAGGAAAATTTGAAGAATTCCAAAATTTCAAATCCTAATCCTAGTGATAATGGGATTAGGGTTGATGGAAAAGCAATAATTCCTAATCCTACTAGAGCAAGGATTGATGACTTGAAGCATGTGAAGCAGGAGGCAGTAGAGAAGGTTTTTGAGAAGGAGAACAATGCCATTCCTAATCCTATTTCAACTGGGATTGGAAACAGCTCAACTACGAAAGGAGAAACTGGAGGAGGAATTAAGGTGCAAGTTGACCTTGTTCCCAATTCTATTGCTAATGGAAGTGAGGATGAACTAATGAAGGAAGTTGATTGGGTGACTAGGAAGTTCCATGAAAATAAGGAGGATATTAATGTTACCACTAATTATTCATGCCAAGAAATACCATCAGAAACTAGAGATGATAGCTCAAAAGAATGGAGAACTCAGAAACTATGACTGATGCAAGGAAGACTTGGTGTGATGAAGATGAGGAAGTGGAAATCACAAATGCAGGAAATTTGAATGAAGAAAACAGTTAAAAAGCTGGTAATTTGCAAGACCTAAAAGAAGCTGCTACAGTAAACCCTAACCTTAACTGCCCAGAAATTAGGGTTGAGGATAGAACGAGTTCTAAGGTTAAGCAATAAAAACCATCAATTGGGGGAGATGGGGGATCATAAAAGAAAGCAGGAAATCAAGGTGGATCAGCTCAATTACCTCTGAGCAAGAAGAAAGGCAATGGAACAATAAACCCTAGTAAAACTAGGGAGGTTTTGGCTTTTTTTGATGGTGTTCCAATGTATGCATTGGAAAAGGGACATGATAAGGATGTTAATATAAAGGTTAGGGATGATATAGTGTGTTCAGATTAAAAAGCAGGCCACGGGAAGGGGTATGATCCTAATGGAACAGTGTTTTCTAGGCAGACTGCTACAGTAAAACCTGGACTTGGCAGTGTCTATGAGTTGCAATTCAAAATGATGCAGGTTGTTGTGTCCTCAATGGAGAATAACAAAAGGATTGTGGAGCTGGATGAGCAGGCTAAGGACCATGTTGAGCAAGCAATTACTCCAAGACCTATTGGATAGGTAGAGGCAGTTCCACTGCCTTGTGAATCTGGCACTGGTCAGATCATGCAATTATATGTCAATGTACCATTGAAGAAACCATTTCCCAACCTACATGATATTGTCACACATAATGTTGTACCAGTTAATGAAGAAATAGTAAGGCAGCAACTAATTGAGGAAGAAGAAAACATCGAATCTACTGATGGCAATTTCAAACAAGTCATGAGGGAGGCAAACTTATCCACTAGAGCTAGTGCAAAAGGGGGCAAGAAGACAAAGAAATAAATTAAAGAACCCCAACTACCTACAAGAACTATACCCAAGAGGGCACTATCCCAGTCTAAATGATGATCAAAACACTTGTATGGAACATTAGGTCTGTGAACACTCAGCAGGCCTTTCCTAGGGTGATCAATATGAATAAGGAGCATAACTTTATGGAACCTTTTCAAAAGAAAGGATTCACAATAGATATAAAAAGAGGTTGAATATGGATACTACTTATTCAAATACTAATGGGCAAATATGGTTGTTCTTTGATGCAGTGGTGGAACGGGAACTTGTGAAGGATACTGAGCAACAGGTGACTGTTAAGGTGTTTCACCATGAGTTAGGACAGTACATGATGTTGACCTTTGTTTATGCTAAATGTTCAGCCTTTGAGAGGTTGGAATTGTGGGATCATTTATACTAATTAGCAAGTGATATGGAGATGTCTTGTCTTGTAGGAGGGGATTTTAATGTGGTGATGAATGAAAATGAGAAGATAGGGGGATTGCCAATACACTCTCCAGAGTATGAAGACTTTGCTTTTTGTGTGAATTCTTGTGGATTTTTTTAGCAAGTTACAAGGGGAGTCCTTTTACATGGTGGAATGAGAGATCTAATGCAGAATGTATTGTCAAAATATTGGATAGAATCTTTGTGAATCTACCTTTCCAAAACATGTTGCCAACCATTGAAGTAGAGCAAATACTTGGAACTGGATCAGACCATGCACCTTTGCTAATGATATGTGGGGAGCATATTACTAATTTTGTCAAGCCATTCAGGTTCCTAAAATTTTGGACTAAGCATGCTACATTCCTGGATGTGGTGAAGCAAAATTGGGAAACTGATTTCCATGGAGATCCTTTTTTGATGTTAAAGGAAAAGCTCAAGAAGGTGAAGGCAGCCTTATCAAAGTGGAGTAGGGAGACCTTTGGTGATATTTTCAAGCAACTGGCTATATTGGAAGACATTGTTAGGATGAAGAAGATGTTGTTTGAGGAGGAGCCTACAATTGAGAATAGGATAGTTCTTCAAAAAGCTTAGTCATAATTGAAAAAATGGTTAAGGGACGGATTTTCCCCTCTACTATCATAATGAGCCTTATTTACCCTCCGTTCAACTTTTCAATCAAAAATATCTTTACTGTTACACATTTGGTGCATATTTATCCCTTACACATTAAAAACATCTTCCCAGCTTTTAAAATCCACATGGCATTCCCTTATTGGACCAACAGACCCGCCCCATTTTTTTAATTCAAACTCGCACAATCCCAGCAACGGATGGGTGATCAAGCTTCTCAAGTCTCAGAGAATCTTGATGGATCTACTAAAGCACAAAGCCACTGTGGAAACTCAAATTCTGGATCTGATTGAAAGTGCTCGTGAGGATCTTATTTTCCTTAGAGCTTTCTTCATGGATCTTCTTATGTGATACACAGAGCTCAACGAAGTGCATGCTCTCTTAAGGCATGCTAAAGGGACTGCCAACAAATTAGTACAAGTCAGTGGTTTTCGTTATGAAGGTTTCATAGATGGAGTTAGCACTGAAAATTGCTTAGGTTTGTTGAAGTAGAGGTCAAAATGTTTTGTTTCAAAGTTCCAGATTCTTCATGTTATAGCTCCCCAAGACAAATGGATTAGGATTTCTCAATTGTTTCTTGGAAAAATTGGGGGAGCTGTTAAGTTCTAAGCTCGATTTGATTATCGACTTACAACATCAGATTCAATCACTCCAAGACGACTTGTTGTGTCAAAGACAATTTGTAGTAAGCTACGATGAGCATGATGAAGTTTAGAAATCTTTGGCAGATGGAGAGTGTAGGAGATAGTCAGAATGAAAAAAAAAGATTTCTTAACTGACGAGTGTAGTTTTGTTGCTGGATTAGGCGGGTTTGAATTTTAAAAAATGGGGCAGGTCAGTTTGTCCAATAAGGGAATGCCACGTGGATTTTAAAAGCTGGGAAGATGTTTTTAACGTGTAAGGGATAAATATGCACCAAATGTGTAACGGTAAGGATATTTTTGATTGAAAATTTAAACGGAGGGTAATAAGACCCATTTATAATAGTAGAGGGACAAATCAGACCTATAAATACTTGAGCATTGAGGAGAAGTATTGGAAACAAAAAGCTGGGATGACTGGGTTTGCTAAGAGTGATAGGAATACTTGTTTCTTCCACAATTATGTAAATGGGAAGAGAAAGAAGCTGCAATTGAAAAGGATCCAAACTAGGAGTGGGGTGTGGATTGAAGATCAAGATCAGTTGGCTAATGCTGCAGTGGATTTCTATCAAAGGAAGTTTGCTAATGAAGGAGATGCTACTGATTTTTCATTGCTAGATAATGTACCTTCCGTGGTTTCACTGGAGCAGAATGTGGAGTTGAGTAGATTTCCAACACTTGAGGAAGTTAAGAGAGCAGTTTTTGAGCTTAGTGGGGAGAGTGCTAGTGATTTTGATGGATTTACTAGCTTATTCTATCAAACTTGCTGGGATATTGTTGGTGGTGACATACACAACATGGTACTACACTTTTATGGAGGAGCTGCATTGCCTAAGTCCATCACTCACACTAACTTAGTATTGATTCCAAAGAAACCTAGATTGGAAACTTTTTCTGACCTAAGACCTATAAGTTTGAGCAACTTCATCAACAAGGTCTTGTCTAGTTTGTTACATGATGGATTGGAGAGGTTTCTGCCTTCCCTAGTCTCTCCAAATCAATTCGGATTTGTGAAAGGTAGGAGTATATTTGATAACATCCTATTGACTCAAGAAATTGTGACTGACATAAGGTTGAGAGGCAAGCCAACTAATGTGGTGATTAAGATTGACATGGCAAAGGCTTATGACAGGGTTTCATGGAAGTATTTGTTACATGTGCTAAGGAAGATGGGATTCTCAAAACACTGCATCAACATGGTGTGTAATTTGGTGTCAAATAATTGGTATTCAGTGTTGGTGAATGGGCAGCCTTCTAGGTTCTTCAAGTCTACTAGAGGTGTGAAGCAAGGGGATCCCCTATCTCCAGCTTTGTTTATATTGTCAGTTGAGGTTCTCTCAATATCATTGAACAAGTTTTTTGATGATAAAACATTTGTGGGATTTGGGATGCCTAAGTGGTCCAATCCTCTTAACCATTTGGCATATGCTAATGATACAATTATTTTTGCATCTGCTCATCCTCCATCTTTGAGCAAGATAATGGCAGTGTTGGGGAGCTATGAGAAGGTATCCGGGCAGATGATCAACACGGCTAAGATTTCATACTACATGCACTCAAAGGTGGCTCATGGATTATTTCAAGAAGTTGGGGATATTACTGGATTTGCAAGAGGTAAATTCTCCTGCACATACCTTGGGTGCCCTATTTTCTATACTAGGAAAATGAAGGAGTACTATGATGATCTTATCAAGAAGGTTAAATCTAAATTACACTCATGGAAAGGCAACCTTCTCTCATTTGGTGGAAAAGCAACACTCATCTCTAGTGTGTTGCAAAGCATGCAAGTTCATATGTTATCAGTGTTGGATCCACCAAACAACATTCTGGAGCATCTTCATAAGCTATTTGCAAGGTTCTTTTGGAGCACAAAGGAACAAGGAAGGAGCAGACATTGGTCTTCATGGAAAAACTTATGTTTACCTAAAGAAGAAGGTGGACTAGGGTTCAGATTACTTCATGATATCTCTAGGTCATTGTTTGCTAAGCTATGGTGGAGGTTTAGGACTACAAAATCCTTGTGGTCCAACTTCATGTGGAACAAGTACTGCAAGAAGGAATTACCAACAGTGGTGCAGTTTAGAGAGGGATCACATGTTTGGAGACAAATGTTGAATGCTAGGGAAGATGTTGAACATGAGATTTTATGGGAGATGAAGAGTGGAACAACCAATATTTGGCATGAAAATTGGACTGGATTGGGGGCACTCTATCATGTACTTCCTGAAGACTTTCCAATCAATGAAGATCTTCAAGAAGTGGCAGAATTGAGGCAAGGGGGAGCATGGAATGATGAACTACTTGACCAAAGTTTTACTGATGAAATTGCTGATCATATTAGGTCCAATGTAAACTATGAGGGAAGTGAGGAATATTGGGATAAACCATATTGGATGCCATCTCCTTCAGGCAAGTTTAGTATGAGTAGTGCTTGGAAAATTCTAAGGTATAGGGCTAATACTAGTCAGGAATACAAGCTAACATGGATAAAGGGTGTGCCTTTCAAGATATATTTCTTCTTATGGAGGTTGTGGAGGCAGAACATAGCTACTGATAATATGTGGGGGGGGGGGGGGGGGGGGGGGGAGGACAAATGGTGATGTCTAGGTATTGATGTTCTCAGCAGCCTCAAGAGGAGACTATAGAGCACATATTTTTCCCAAGTCCTACTGCCTCTAAGGTGTGAAACTTGTTCCCAGAAGATGCCTGGCATCACTGTGCCTTTGATCCAGTTGAAGCAAGTCATAAGACATTGGTGGAATGCACAATGCTATCAAAAATTGAAGCCATTATTCCAATCAGTTCCAACTATCATCACTTGGGAGCTATGGAAGAAAAGAAATGCAAGTAAACATGGCGGTTCAGTGTCCACAAGTAAGGGTGATCCATGAAGTCAATAGGACATTGCATCATTTGGCAAGGGTAAGGTATGCTTGGATGCCAAATATTCCATTACTATGGACATATATGATCCAATACTTTGAAGGTTACAAACCTATACTTATCACAAGGAGAGTAACATAGCAGCTTCCACACTATGGTTGGTACAAGTACAATACTAATGGGGCATCAAAAGGCAATCCTAGCCCTAGTTCATTAGGCTTTTGTTTGAGGAATGATGAAGGGGATCTGGTGTATGCCAGGGCAGTGGACTTGGGGGTAACAACAAATGTGGTTGTTGAAGCTATGGCGATAGTGCAAGGGTTGGAATATTGTGTGGAGTAGGATCTAAGGGGACTGATTCATTGGTGATGAAGAAGGTGATTTAAGGGGAATGGGATCCACCATGGGCAATTGGTTCAGAAGTAAAGACAATTAAGGAGATGAGGGACAACTTCAATGTGATATTCAAACATATGTTCAGAGAAGGCAACTCAATGGCAGATTTTATAGCTAACATTGTGTTTTCTTTTGCAGGTACATCTGAATTTCACTCATTCTCTGAACTGCCTTGTGCAGGGAGGAGTTTAATCAACCTTGACAAATCACAAACTCCTAATCTTAGTGTTAGGATAGCAAAGAATAGAGCTCCAGATTGATGGCAACTAATGGTTTGTTGTTGCACTTGACTACTTATTTTTGTTTGATTAAAATCTATATGCTACTAAGGTATTTTCCAGTGGTATTAGCATGGTTACATGCTCATTCTGGAGGTAACTTAATGATGTATAGACATTCTCACATAAGCAAGCTTAAGATAGTGCATCTCATGTTAATACTGGATTGTCCAAATACCAGTCAGGAAGATGAAAACATAAATTGGATTAATAAGATTGATCATCATGTTTATAGTGGTTCTAATCAGGTTAAATGGCTATTTCATCACATAAGAAGGGATTCAAATGCTTTACTAGGTTGGCTATTTATTTATGAGTATGTGTGTATTTCCAGGAAGTCTTCCAGTGGTATTGGTATTTCATACCCAACCTGGAGATGTACTGGCAGTGTACATAAACTCCTCTTGCCCCAGTTTTGGTTTATACGATTTGGTTATAGTTGGATGTTGTTGTTGCTTCATATACATATATGTATGATGCTAGGATTGTTGAACAAATATTGAGAGCTTTACAGTATATCTCAATGGGTAATAAGCATGATCTAGGGTGTAGGGTTTCTCCTCATTATGCTTAGTAGGGTTGAGACATTATTCAGTGATATTGACATGTATTCATGTCCAATCTGGAGATGTCTTAGCGCTAGTGGTATAGGTTATAAGTTTCAAAGTTCCACATCCTTCATTATCTATTGTTGGACAACATTGGGAGATGTTGTTTGGAGATTCACATTTTCCTTGTCCTATGGAAAGAAAAACTTGGCGCCTGGTGAGAGCTTTAGAGGTGCTACATTGGGGTTTTGCACTTGGCTAGTGGATACACACATCTCTTTATGTGGAGAGTTGACTGGGATAGTACTTGTAATAGATACCAGCTTATGTTTTTCTAGCATTAGTATTAGCATTAGCTTAGCATTTGTTAGCTTCGTTTGGCCAACTTGTAAACTTTGGATCTTTGTTTTTGATTATTTATATATTAGCCACTAGGCAGCATGCCTAGTGGTATATTTGCTAAAAAAAACCTAAACCCCTCTCCTCTCTCCTCTCTCTAGGGCGTTATGGAGACATAGTTGTTGCCATGGATGTGCAGCCCTCTCCCCAGCTTCAAGTTGTGGGAGAGACGAACCCTACCCATAAAACCAGTACTTATGCTTCATTAATCACGTCAAAGTCTTAATCAGCAACCAAAACTGTCCTAAAACTAATCCAGCACATTCATGGTGAACTTGCGATGCAGTTCACGTTTAAAGAACTGGAGGAGTATGCTATTGAAGAAGGGCTTCATCAAGCTGTGGTGATGAATCTCTCATATGGAGCGCCGGATGTGCAAGAGCTGCGTAACATGATTCCATCACAGTTTGGGATCAAAGGTCGCTGTTTGATTGGTGTGCTCACTTTTCGACAACTTCTGGTTTGTTGTGATGCGCATGAGGATTTTGTTACTGTCCTCTCAAAGTAGGTTGGATATTTGCAGTACAAAGGGCAACAACATCAATATCGTACATTCCCATGGACTCAAGATTACAATCTTAAGGTGGAAACATCAAAACACTGACATGGGTGTCGTTTCCAGATTTGCCGACGAACCTATTTGCCAAGAAACTTTTACTGTCAATCGTTTCAGCTGTTGGGAAACCTATTGCTATAGACAAAGCCACACATGCAAGAACAAGACCTAGCACAGCTAGGGTTAAGGTAATACTTGATCTTCTTGACAAGCAACCCTATAATATGAAGCTACAATTTATATATGAGAAATCTGGTAAAGTTATTGAACATGTACAAGAGTTTGTCTTTGATAATCTTCCCTTATACTGCAAAATTTGCAAAAGACAAGGACACGCTGATGATGAGTGTCATTCATTGATTAAAAGAACTAGAGGGAATGGCAATATTCAACAAGTAGATGAACTGGACGATGGTCAAAACGTTGAGAAGTATCAATGTGATTTGAGGAGGTTGTTGGATGAAAAGAAAAAGGTTGTTGATCGCATGACTGAGCAGCAAAGTGTAGGTGGAATGGGCTTGGACTTAGCAGAAAATAAAGGTGGAAAATCTCGTGCTGATGGTCCACGATCAGCTGATGTTAAGGCCCAACTTACAGCAGGTGGTACTGGTATTGTTAATGTTCCAGTTGCAGCAGCTCTTCCTAGAGTGTCCCATGATGTGAAGGCTGCTAAAGATCCTATGAGTGATCGAGTTTTAATTGGGGTTCAGAAGTTCCAAGTGTTATGCAAAAATCTAAAGAAGATGGAAACCGAACCATTAATGGACAAGGGCAGATTAACGTACAAATTGTAGCAGATAAGAATGATAAAGGAACTGGGCATGTGGTTGATTGAGGTTCAGCTTGAGCTTCTAAAGGTTCAGATATTGAACCTACGCATCTTCAGCAGATGATGGATGATAGTGCATTATTGTAGTTGTTCGAGCGATCATTGCTAAGAATAATGCAGCAGTAGCAGGTGCACAATTTGATACAGCTGCCAATGTTGAATCAGCTGTGCAAGCAGCACGTTTAGATGATGTTGTTTTTCTTGGATTAGATGTTGCAGGTGTTGGGCAAACTTCTAAATGACCAAGGAAAAGCTAAGGATCAACAAGCTACTCAATTAGCTTCTAAACCTACTGTTGCTAACAGGGAAGGACAAGAACTTGGCAAGCGAGATGTTGCTACAGAAATTTCTTTGCAAGGGAGATGCTAGTGCAATTGGTGGAACATCTGCTAAAAAGAAGGTTGCTGATACGTTAGAAACAGATTTTCAACATGGGCAACAATCACATGCTAAGGGTTGGTCAGTAGTGCATCGGTCACCTAGCAAGAAGGTGTCTTCAGGTCATAAAAATCTGGAATCAGCAGCAGAAACTTTTAGGTGTTCTAACTCATTTGATGCCTTGGTTTGTGCACATGATCATGGTGAGAAAGACTCTAGGAAGAATTTGGAATTGAAGGATGGAAAAGAAGGTACAAAATCTGGAAAAAACAACACTCCACGCAGTGCAAAACAGCAGCAAAAGACGAAGTCTGCGGGTGCGCGATCAGTGGCTTTAAGAGACATTGTTCCTGTAGATGACTTCAACAATGTCGAAGCATCTAATGTAGCTCCAACATTGCAATTTTCCATTCCAGAATTAGCTAAAATGATCAAGGAATCCCAGGCAGCTATGATGATGCATACCACTCCAAAGAGCAACATGCCATTGGTCACTCTAAATACTTCAGTCCAGCAGATTCCTTCTCAGTCATTGCAGTTATGTGGTGAGCGAGATGGTGACTCTGGGCAGCAGTTAATATCTACAGGTAATGATCAACATGTTGACAAAGCCATGGCGTCAATTTCGCAATCTAATTCTACAAGTGAGCAGCCTACTCCTAAGGGTCGAGAAGATGTGACAAGTGCAGTTTTGTTTAATCGTAAGCTGTAGGCTGATCAAGTAGAACACGAGGAAGAAGAAGATTATGCTGATAAGGTCAAAGATGAAAGCAATGATGAGGCAGATCAAGATAGCTACACATCAAATGACGAGGCAGTAAAAGGTCACGATGAACAGGTTCCTAACTCCTATTCTACTTTGGCGAGCAAGAGAGGCTTAAGCCCCAATGCTCCTGTATTTATTCCTACTGGGCAGCAGCAAACTTCAGCAATTATTTTGCAGGATTTGCCTAATGCTAAGGGAAACAACAAGTCCTTAACTCCAGGTATGTCAACAAACACAAGTGTACCTTTGCAAAATACAATCTGACCCCGACAAATATTCTTCAAGCTCTTGTCTCTCACAACATGGAGACATTGAAAATTCTTGATAATCCGAGCAAGGCAGTAGCTATTACTTCAGGTTGTAATACAATTTTGGGGGATCAAAAATCAATACAACATGCACATGAAAGAGGAACTGGGCAACAGCAAATTGGGTATATTACACCAGCTATTTCGGCAGAAGATCGAAGGCTACTGGATGCTTTGGTAAGTACTAAACCTTCGTTGAATTCAACTCAAATTTTGAGCACTGTACATATGGTTAAGAACAGGAACAATATCCAAAATGTTGAACAATATTCAAAACTCAGCATACATATTAGGAAAACTTTATTCTAAAAATGATGAATAACTTTGTAGCTCAAAAATCTAGAGAATAAGTTTCAAATTGAAATAACTATAATTTTTATTATATAACTTTAAAGCCTCTTCTTAAGGTTTGGCTTTAAGCAAACACCCCTCCNCCCCCCCCCCCCCCCCAAAACCAATCCTTATATTCACTGAGAAAGCAGTGAATGAATAACCAACAGCTTCCCCACTATTCTTCTTATTTCGTAATTCTTTTCCTTCTAATTTTCTCTTTGTTTAAAGCTTTTCTTTTCAGTTATTTCTCTCTTATTATTGTAAACCTTTAAGTTCATGACAAAATCACTTCAAAACATGTGGCTGCCTATACCATACCATATTACATGTTTAGAATAAGATTCTATTTCCAGTACTGAGAGTTTGTTTCAAGATTCAACTTTGCATCACAAGGTCAATCATCCTCTTTTAAACAATAAGTATAGTTGAAATAACAAATACAAGCAAAATAGTGCAAAGCAAAATAATGTTTCAAGAAAAAAGCCTTACCAGGTCGCCGGCGTTCGACGGTGGCAGAATCGCAGATTATTATTTCACTGGGAGAGAGGGATTCTGGAAGAGAAAGCAAATATTATAGTACAACCGACGAAGAAAATGTGAGAATGTTTTTGAGAGAAAAAAATCAAAATAGCCACTTATGTTAAAGAGTTAAATTTAGTCCTTATGTATTACTCTGAACATAACAGGTCCTTCATGTTTGCAAATAGTGGACATCTTTTGTCCAAGTCAAAACTAAAAGTGAAAAAAGAAGATTTAAAACCCAAAACTAACTAAAGAAGCTAAAAAGGGTCAGTTGGCTTTAAGAACCTAAATAAAACAAAGGGTTTTTTACCCCCATAACTAACTTGTACCCTATATTTATGGAAAAATACCTTTAACACCCCCTAAACTTGACACAAATTATTAGTTACAGCCTTAAACTATTTGTGGTCTTAATTACCCCATCAACCTGGCCTTTTGAGAGTCAATACCCCCTGGACGCTGATGTGGCAAAGAGTGTGGGTGCACTCGCCTGATAGTATATTCTTAGATCTGGCCGGATTTTCGTTTGTCTATGTTGATGAAAATCCTCGAAGCCTCATTCTTAGATCTGGCGGACTTTGGGTAGATACAATGTGATAATATATTCTTAGATCTGATCAGATTTTTGTTCGTCTCTATTTTTTAAGGTTAATACAATATATATACAGTGTTTTTACTTGGTCGGAAGACGCCATACCCGACAAACTTTCTTCTCTTCTTTGCTATTGAGTCAATGATATAAATACATTGTATTCTCTTTAAATACACTCAAAATTGAGTGTATTCTATATTTTTGAATGCAAATACAGTTTATTTTTGTCTACTTTTGCCTATATTTATGTATTTCGAAGGTATTTTTTGGCAGATCCCTATATTTTTTGAATTTTGGATGTTTGAATACATCCAAAGTAAATAAAGTAAATTAAATACAATGTAAAAGTAGCTACGAATGAATACAATGAATTTAATACAGCCTAATATCACTGCATGTTTTATTTTTTGTTGTTTGAATATAGTCGAATTGAATACAGTAAAATTATATACGATGTAAAAGAATGATATAGTTGAATTGAATACAGTGTATACACCCAAATTAAATATAGCAGCATACACCCTTTTTTTCTTTTTCTTTTTTAATACAATTGAATTCAATACAGTAAAATTGAATACAATGTAAAATATATAAGAACGCATACATCCGAATTAAATACAACATCCTATGGAAAGCAATTAGTACCTACAGAATGTAATTAACTAAACTATAGCTACGACTTGCAATAAGCCTCCACAATAGTCATTTCTGAAAACTCCCCTCAAACATATGAATCCTTTTCTTTTCTGTTTGGCTTGAAAAAATGGCAAAATTGCACCAGTTGTCCCCTGATGGACTGGTCTTTAAATATTGTTCATATTCTTTACTTTGTTGTAAAAATAGGGTTTGCTTACCAAAAATACTATACTTCTTCAATATTGGAAGTTGTTGGATGAGAAGGTCGTCTCCATGTGAAGTGTAATTTGATTGCTCGAGGACGAGCAATGGTTTAAGTGTGAAGTGTTAATGGTAGTCTAGAAACTCGTATTTTAGTCGTAGGTTGCACTCTAATTACTGCACCTTACTTTTGTTTGAGCTTAAATGATGGTGATTTGCACTTACTACGTGTTTTATACATTGCAGGAAATGGTTCCGAGTTAAAAAGATAAATTGGAGCTAAATAAAATAAGTTAAAGCTTTGAAGTTTGAGTAAAAGCTCAAGTAATTAAATCGGGATCGCATTCGGGGGTCGAGGACCAAGTCTGGATAGCAAAATGTGAAAGAAAAAATTAGCTCTGAGAAAAAGTCACCGTTGCGTCGCGTGGGGTGACACGGCAGTGAAATTGGAGTTGGCATGTCAGAGACGACCCTCTGAACTTCTCCAAAGCCAAGCCGCATGGGATAGTGTGCCATGCGCCGGACCAGTTCAGACTGTTTTTCTGTTTCATCTTGGAAAGAGTAGTTCCGTCCGGACCAGTTCCTACATGGTGTACATATACCAAAATACATTTTTGAAAGGACTTTTGACCTACAGAAGATTGGAAGAGTATTAGAGACTCAAAGAACAAGGATTCATCATTCTTTCCTCAACTCAACACCCGAGTTTGGATTGAATTCATGTTTTCTTATTCTTCAATTTTATTTGTGATGACTTTCTCCATTATTATGGAGTAGTTTTGTCATGACCCAAAATTTTCACCATCAGGACCGTGATGGCGCCTAACATCAAATTTTCCAGGCAAGCCAACGTCAGAGGTTATTTATCCAATTCTTTACATTTTTAGTGATTATCAGTAAATAAGCAAAAATAAACCGAAATAAACGTGAAGCTGTATAGATATCGACTTTAATTATATGATACTTCTACCCAGAATCCGGTGTCACAATTCACGAACATACTAAGGGGTCGTTTGGTAGGATGTATATGAATAATGCTTAATATGGTGTATTAGTAATGTTGGTATTAGTTATGCTGGAATTAGCTATGCTAACATATTTCTTATCTGTTGCTTGGTTTGATGTATTAAAGCATTGCACAATAACTAAAAGAATTGTTTGTTTACAAAACTACCCTCATAACTAGTCCATCACTTTATTTTATTAAAAGAAACATATGTTGAGAAATGTTTTTAAATGAACAAGGTTGTAAAAAAATTATTTGATTTGTCTACCTATATTGTAGTATATAAATAAATTATTTATTTATAAAAAAGAAAATATGCTAATTATTTATTTATTTAATAGGGATATAATTTTATTTCCCACTTTCTTGAATTATTTCTACCTTGCATTAATACAATATTATATTTTAATCAAGCAAATTTTGAAGGATAATTTTATCTTTAACTAAGCTAATGCATGCATTAAAACTCATTGCATTGTTAATTCCAAGGTTTCTTATGCATTAGTTATGCATAGGATAATACCAAATATGGTGTATAAGTAATACTTGCATAACTAATACATAAGTTCAAAAAGTGTACCAAACAAGGTATTATGAATACAAAAGGCCAATGCATGCATTATTTTATCTAATTCATCCTACCAAACGACCCTTAAGATTTTCTACAAATATTTGTCCGAAAGAAAATACAATTGTTTGTGAAGTAAAGTAAAAAAAGTAAGTATAGGAGTGTATAAGGGGACGCCAGGGCATCCGGACACCAGCAGGACTACCTTGGGTCTCCTAGCTATGAAATCTGCAGCCAACCTCTCGATCAGCCACTACCTGCTCCAAAATCTGTACAAGAAGTGCAGAATGCAGTATCAGTATAACCGACCCCATGTACTGGTAAGTTTTGAGCCTAACCTCGACGAAGGAGTGACGAGGCTACGGCGAGACACTCACAATATAAGCTGCATACAGTGAATAATAAGACAGAAAAGAAGGCAAAATAAAGTAAAAGCTGTAATTTTCAAGAAATAAATACAGGACCCAACCTACTTCAGTGTTCAGCTATTACCAATCCGTACGTGCAATTCAATACTACCATACAACTAACACAGTCAAAAAAGAACATAAGCATATAAATTGTTGCGGCATGCAACCCGATCCCACCGTACATATCATAATCCTCCCTAATTTCTTCTTAATATCATAAACAAAAAAATATAGATAAAAGTGTTGCAGGGTACAACCCGATCCCGCCATATCATAATAATCACAATTACGATTCACCCTTATATAACCACATTCCACCCTTATTACACCTGTTGCGGCGTGCAACCCGATCCCACCGCATAATATCAATTCACCATTATTCCTCCTCAAAATATCGCCCTTATTCCACCTGTTGCAGCGTGCAACCCGATCCCATTGTATAATATCAATTCACAGAAAGTATAAAAGTTTCACAAATTAACACAAGACCCTTCTCAATACTTAAACTTCAGAACAAGGAAAATGGAAATCTTGTACTCAATAAAACTCTCCACAAGTCATACTACTCAGCGAGACCAATCCAGAATATCACTAAAACACAAATAAGAACAGCTTAAGCAAGTAATAGGGGATAAGGAAAACTACGGAAAAATAATTATCTTCAACAAGGAGAGACAATATCTAACAAGTAGCAATTAGGCATGGAAATAAAGTAGGCATGTAACAATTAAAGCAGGGAAAGAAACAATATAAGAAGAACGGGAGAGAAACAGGCAAGAAAGATAAATTGGCGGCGCATAAGTACTCGTCACCTCACATATACGCCGCTCACATGATTTTCATATAGCAGTTAAGGCAAGGATTCCTAATCCCTCAAGTCAAAGTTAGGCACAACACTTACCTCGCTCCACAGGCCACTCACTGCTCAATTGCTGCTTTTCCTCTAGATTCCACCTCTAAACCACTCGTATCGAGCCATAATTAACTTAATAACATTAAATATTGCTAAAGAATTCAATTACAATGCATAAATTTAGGTTTCCCCAACATTATCCCAAAAAGTCAAAAATCGACCCCACTTCCCGCTTTGTCAAACTCAAGGTTCAGACCAAAATCCATTCACCCATTCAGCCCCGACCCTGAATATGCAATTAGTTTCGAAATCCGACCTCAATTTGATGTCTAAATCTCAATTTTTCAAAAATCCCTAATTCTACCCAACCCCCCCCCCCAATTTCTACCATGAAAATCCTATATTTTAGGTTGAAAATTCATGAAATGTATTGGGTAATTGAAAGAAAGTAGGTTAGAATCACTTACCAAAAATTTGGGGAAGAAAATCTTGTGGAAGATTCTCCTCTAGGTCTCTTAGTTTTGAAATTATTGAAAGAATTGCCAAATTCCTGTTTTGATTCTATTTTGAATTGCTGGGTGACAATGTTCATCGCGATCACATGAACATTGTCGCGTTCATGAAGGGCTGCGTCCTAAAGACTTACACGATTGGGAAACTCCCATCGCATTCGCGAAGGCTATGCCCCCTGGCCTTCGCATTCGCGATGAAGAGCGACTGACCCCCCTCCCCCAGGTCCCAATTGCTACACGTTCACGTTGAGTTGGCCGCGATCACAAAGCAGAACTCAGTGAAGAAATTGAGGAAGAACACCATTGTGATCTCCTAATTACTACCATCAATTGAGCCCCTGAGCAGGAAGTTAGACCATCCCAAAGATCCACAACCAAAATGAGACCTTCTCCAAGAATCACCAGAAGCAAATTTGCTAGAAGCAGCAGTGTTCCACCAAACCATAAATCTCCCTCCCAATTTTAATGATTAGTACAATCATTTGGAATGTGAGAGGCATTAGGACCTATGGAACCATTGAAAGACTCAGAATCCTAAATCAAATCCATCAACTATCCTTTATTTTTGTCCTTGAACCCTTTTTGGACAATTCCCATCTCAACTCATTCAAAATCCAACTCTCCATGCATCAAGTTGTTTCTAATATCAATGACAAAATCTGGGTATTCTGGGATAAAGAGTTTTCTGCCAAAGTTCTAGATCATGATGAACAACAATTGTCATTAGAAATGAAGCATACTCAACATATTTGAAAATAGTCAACCCTAAACTCAAAACACCCTGAAACCATGACCCACACCTCCCCACAAGACACATACGCAGAAAAAGACACGGGAAAAATAGTAGATAAGGAATCGGGGCTATAACTCTCAAAACGACCGGCTGGATCATTACAATTCAGCAACCAATGATGATGAAAATAAAGAAGAAGACGTGAAATCTATTATATTTTTGGTATACAAGGTCGTCACTTGGAAAAAATAACTCTAGAGTCCAAATTTCCTTCTAGCTATTACTATTATATCTTTTCCTTGTTATAATTTTAATACATACAAAGTAAAAATGCTTTAGAACTTACGGCTTCGAGATTACCTGATCGTATAAAAAATCTATAAATATTCTCCGAATAATAGTGTGATGACCTAATAGGTCATCTAGAGTTTTAGAACCTAATTATGTGTTTCGAATCCTCCAATAGCTTCTTTAAGACTTCCTCGATTTGCATGCGTAGTCCGAGTATTTTCCCTGAAGGCTTTTATGTTAAAAACTGATAAAATATGAAATTATGCAATAAAAATCCATTTGAGTTGGCTTCAATCATTATTTTGAGAAAATGGACCCCGTATCCGTGTATTGACGGTCCCTATGGATCCGTATCGTGATTTGGGACCTGGGCGTATGCCCGGAATCGAATTCGAAAGGCCCTCGCTCGAGTTTGTGATTTTTGTCGAAAATTGAAAGTTTAAAGGTTTAATGATTATAAAGAATTGACCGATGTTTGACTTTGTTGATACCGGGTTCGTATTTTGGTTTCGGAACCCGGTATAGGTTCATTACTATATTTGTGACCTGTTTGTCAAATTTGGTGAGAAACGGAGTTGGTTTGACGTGATTCAGACGTCCAACTATTAAAATGGAAGTTCTAAAGTTTCTTGAAAATTTCATTTGATTTTGGTGTCCGATTCATAGTTCTAGGTGTTATTTTGGCAATTTGATCGCGCGAGCAAGTTCGTATGATGTTTTAGACTGGTGTGCATGTTTGGTATGGAGCCCTAACGGCTGGGGTGAGTTTCGGATAGGCAACAGAGGTGTTTGGACTTAGAAAACTCAGGTGGTGTTCTTCCGAGGCCGATCCGGACATACGCCCAAGTCCAAAATCATCGTACGGACTTGTTGGAACCCTCAAATACCGATTCTGAGGTATTTTACTCAAAAACCCAATCTTAGTCAATTCTTCCAACTTAAGATTTTCGAAATGAGAATTTTCTCTCTAAACCAACTGCGAACTTCCCGAAATTCAATTCTGACCACACGTACAAGTCATAATATCTTAAGTGAGGCTACTCATGGCCTCAAACTGCCAAACGACACGCTAGAGCTCAAAACGACCGGTCGGGTCGTTATATTCTCACCCACTTAAACATACGCTCATCCTCGAACGTGCTAAGAACTGTGACTGAGTTGTCTGAAATCACTATTTAACACCCAGTGCACCTACCCGTGCTACCACAACTCAGTTGAGCACATTCGCTCGAACAAATCTGAAGATTCCCCCTTCTTACTTAGCCAAATTCCAACACCCGAAATTCTCTACTAAGGTTGTTTCCAACATAAGAACACTGTATCAATCACCACACGATGTGCCAAAACATGATTGCATGCCTTTGCTGAATTAACACCATGCACCGCATAACTCACATGACCATAATAACATCTTCTGATAATAACAACCAACACTCCACGAAAATCATCACAGCTCTGAATAGAAAAAAGCTCTCTAGGTCAGGCGACTTATGACTGGAGACGACAGAAGAGAGAACCCAGCCGCGATCATTTTCATGGACAATTTGGCCGGTGGCCAGCCACCCACTGTGGCTGGGCTGCCTTCCCCACCACCCCCTAACGTACCCCAGCCCACAACAAATCCAAACAACACATCGCAACCCATGGATTATGCCAAAGCTTTAAAACCTACGATGATCAACACGAACAGGTATGCTGTCGAGCCAATTCCAGTGAGACGAGCCTCGTTCCTTCAAGGGCAACCCATGGTGAAGTTCATGGAGTCAGAAGTTGAACGTATGAACATCCTTGAAGGTTTGAAGTTTGCTGTTGTATGCAAATTTTCGTATGGATGGCCAGAAATTCGAGAATTACGTAGAATTCTACCCATGCAATGTGGAATTAAGGGTGAGTGTAACATTGGGTTCCTTAGAGATAGGAATGTATTGGTTAGACTGACTTTGTGGCAAGACTACATAGATTTCATGTCGAAGTTATTTTATTACGTTAAAGACAAGTTTGGGCATGAATATCAGTTGAGAACACTGTTATATGATACCA
>MDKI01033595.1:0-10837 GCA_005239505.1 Nicotiana paniculata | reverse complement strand
ACGAACGGAGCATTGCGAAATCGCCGACGACCTCGACTGAAAGCTTTACTATTTCGACCGGGTCTGAATGGTGGTTGGGTGCTAAAATTTCAAGTGTTTGGCTGGTTGTTTGGAGCTGATTTTCAGATGGTTTGTGGCTCGTTTTGGGGGCTGGTTTGAGCGGCTTTAGACGAGGAGAAGGGACTGGTTTGGGGTGTTTGAGGGCAATGGTTTCAGGCTGATTTGTTGGTCTCAAAGAGTTGTTTCTCAGCTGAGTTAGGAGATGAATTTTAGTAGGAGTTTGATGGAGTTTTGTAGCTGAAGTTTCGGGGTCTTTTGGAGTTGGATTCGGAGCTGGTTTTCAGCTGATTTTCATGGTGATTTTGCTGAGTTTTCTGCTGAAAAATAGAGCATGTTTTTGCTGGGTTTTAGAGCTAATTTTAGGAGGTTTTTCGGCTAGATTTGGTGTTGATTTCGGAACTATTTTGGGTCAGTTTTGGCTGCGTTTCATGGATGGATTATGAGGCATTTATGGGTCTTTCATGACTTGTTTCTCTTTGAAGCTAGGAGGTGTTGTTGGAAATTGGAGAGAAATTGCAAGTGAGATGATAAGCTCTCTGATAGCGGCGGCAGGTTTTCTCTTCTTGTGTGTATGTTGTTGTGTTTTTTCAGGTGTAGTCTTTTTGCTGATGGTTGTAAGGTATAAGAAGGAGTATTTTAGGTTAGTGGGTATTGGGCTAAGGGGAATGGGCTTGGGAATTGGGTTGGGTCCAGGTCTGGTTGGATTTTTATTTTCGGCTAGGAAGACTAAAAAAAAAATGATATAATGTGTTTATAAAAAATGAAATGAAAACTTACTCTTAATTAATCAAAATATATTACTAAAATAAAACTAAATATTAAATGAACTATTTTCTTATAATTTTAGTTTTTGTGATAAAATAAAGTAAAAACTAGTTAAAATAGCGATATTAGACCTAAACTAAATATTTAAGTGCTATATTGTGTAAAATCACGGGGAAGGTCAAAAATTATATGTGTACAGCCAGAATGCACGAACCAACCTTTGGGGAGGGGAAATAATCAAAAGAAAGAAAATAAAATAAAATAAAGGGTAGCCAAGTCAGTGAGGATCATGAGAAAATATTGCAGTATTTAAACACATAGTGCATGAATAAAATCGTGTCCTAACTTGGGAGCCTCGTTGTGCCTGAGGTAGGACTAGACACAAGTTTATTTGGAGAACTTAGATGCCAAAATGCCTCATTTCATTAATGTAAAATAGATGAATTCAAAACGATACTAAAATAATAAGCAGGAAATAAAGTCACTAATGGCACTTGGCCTTATTACATTTGAAAAAAGCAATGAAAAGGAAACCTAAACTACTTGATCCCAGAAGGACCTTCCCCAGGCTCTATCTTCTTGGCTCTGTCAATCAGGTTTCCCAGATCGTGCATGCCCAACAGCTTGAACCATGCCGAACCTGGGGACTTCGTGCCTCATTTTCTACAAAATAGATAAGGTTAGACCCTTACCCCCCCCAGACTCGACTATTTATACACTTATGATTAGCATACATGCATTTAGTTCTCCAAATAAATGCACAAAACTTGATTGCGTCCATTGGGATTATGAAAAACCCGGTGGACTTTTGGATAAGGCTGTCTTAAAGGGTTATTATGCGGACAACACATTAACCCGTCTAGGTTTGACCATGATGCATGTACAATATAACAGAGTACGGTTTCTATGGGGTTTTAGACTGGTACCCTCAAGCGGATAACTTGAGGGGGAAAGGCACGGAACCGTCGACTGCACCGTTGATCGACTAGTTTTACCGCAATAAGTCTTTCCGAATTTAGGGGTGATATAAAATGGAAGAGCGCAACCACTTATCAAGAGTTGATATAGGATTTGTATAGGCACGAGTGGAATATGGTGTTGAGCATGATTATGCAACAATAAAATAAGCAATAAAAGCATGTTGTCATGTATTTGCACGTTATGAAAGCGGTAAATACAACAGTTATGATTGAAAAGCTGTTACAAAGGAAAACAAAAAGAAACATGTCAGTTTCATTTAAAAGAATAAATACTTGGGAAAGTAATCAATTAATTGCACAAAAAGCGAAAAAGGGAAAGGTCGCAAGTGTTAATAAAGTAAAGACAAGTTCACAAAGCAGTTTGAAATGGTAAAAGCCTAGATTTCAACCCCAGCAGAGTCGCCATGTTGTCGCGCCCCCTCTCTTCTCTCCCTCTCCTTTTGGATCGGTTGGGGTATTCAACATTATTGGGATAACTCTTTTCCTTTTGGGAAAAGTGTAAGGAATTGAAGAGTCGCCACCTAACGAATTAAGGTGCGTTAGGGCACCTACTAAGGGTCATGTACAAACACAGATTGGATAACCAGAGATAGGGTAAGGTCTTGAAATTACTTCCAGGGGAAGGTGTTAGGCGCCCCTCGAAGTTCACAACTGTGGTTCCCGACCAAACAAAATTTGTGAACAGGTAGCACATAAGCAATAAAAGCACATAGGTAAACAAATAAAGGTTTTTTGAGAAGATTCGCGGTCTAAGCACACATATGTGCTAAAGTTTAAAAGATTTAGAGTCTAGGAACACATATAAGGTTTTGAAAGAGTTATGATCTAAACACACATATCTAAGGGATAGGGGGTCCTAAGTTGTTTATCCTATAGGATCACATCAGTACAATGCCCGGTAATCACTCCTCAGAAGAGGGGCTACATGTGGCATTAGCGCACCGGCTATCATATCCATGTGTACCCTTCCCCACCCCTTAGTGGTTATTAAGAGAGTTTATTTAACGACCTCTATGCGTGTTGTTACACGTCCCTCCTTAATGGTCCTGAAGAAGATTAGGACCTCTACTTAAAGGCAGTTCTAAACAGACCCTTAAGGTTGAAAGGAGAAAATACTAGGCGACATGCAAGAACAGATAGGGCTTTAACAAATAAAGGCGGGGAAAAACCATGAAGAAGCTCAGTTGTACCTCCACAGATAATGCATGTAATCAGCACGACTCAAAACATAAACAAGGGCAGTATTATTAAACAGGATCCTAAAACATGATGACTAAGTGAATATCAAAACATAGAAGATATGCAATTTTAATTTTATAAACCCAGAAGCAGGGGCCCTAATCAGTTTGCCTACTGATTTTAAGCTTGTTAACCATTAAGCAGTAAACACAAGAGAAACATTTTTCCAGTTTTAAAAAGGTTGGTTACCTAAGGCTTGCCTAGGCGTGGGGGAATGCACAATAGTTACCAGAATTATTAAAACAATTTAGAAGTTGTTTTACCTAAAACATGTTGTTCAAAGTGTTGCAAAGACACATAGGTTATTACCAGTTTTACTAACACAAGATAATCATATGTGAGACTGTCTTATGCCCCTTTTTCATGCATCAGTAGTTTAGCTAGGTGTGACTTAGTGAGATCCTAAAACAGGGTATCTAGTATGAACATTATAAGATGCAAAATGATTTATATGAAAAATTCCTAAAAAAACATGATTTCTAGATGCACAGAAAGTTATAACATGATTTCAGAATATGCAGTAGCAACAATTTTCATGTTAATGTTGTTATTTAGCCTAGAAGCAGGATTTCTAAGTGATGAAAATAATGTCAAATGAGATGCTGAAACAGTAAACCTAAGAACATGATATCTAATGCATGACATGCTTAGAATGTATTGGTCCTGAATATAGATTCTAATGTGCACATAGAAATGTAAGCCTAAGGCATTTTTTCTACCCTATTGATATCGAAAACAGACATGGCTACCCTCCCCTTTTCACTATCAATCCCCAATATTCATTTACAACAATTATTACAAACCAATGTGAATGAATTACATAAGCAGATAAAGAAAAATAAGAATTTACACTATAAAGAGCCTGAAAACAGGCCCAGATTCTCATAACCTCAAATGCCCAAATGTTTCATAGCCTTTCTCATATCCGGGTGTGTCAGAGTTCCCTAAGGACCTCAAGGGATCTCGGGCAGTGCTCACACCCAGGTTTCACAACCATAATTGTAAGTGCAGTGTGGAAGAGCCAACTCTAATGCATCAGAGTTTAGAGGGATCTCATAGGGATCCCTAAGCAGTAAGACATTAGAGGGGCAAAACTTAAGGACCTAAGAGTAGCGTGAGAGTGCTTGATATAGTTTTGAAAAGGTTTTAGTAAGAAAACAGTGTTAAAAGAGACTTGCTTGAAACAGTTTAGTGAAATAAAAGAGGGAGTCATTCAGTAAAACAACTTTTGAAAAGAGAGAGTTATATAATTAAACAACAGCAGATCAAACATAGAGCCAAAAACAAACTCAGCAATACTTAAAGAACACAGAACCAAAACATGAAGAACAAACCTACACATAGGGGTGATGAGGATTGAGGACACATAGAGCACACGTAGTACACACATAGTTACGGGATCATGAAAATTCTTATAGGGGTTTAGGGAATCAGCATATCATGAATCTCAGAACCAACACAGGATCAAACAACTTAGGATAGCTAACTAATTTGCACAAAAAGGTTTATGATAGAAATAAAGGTAAACATAAGTAAGGCAGAGTCACATTGACTTATACTATAAAGGGGGTTCATAAGCAGGCTAATCCTAAATGGTTGGACATATTCAGAAGCATAATGATAAAGTAGTAAAGTAGACATATTAGTTGCAGGTTGAACAACAAAACTACAGATAGAAACATGATAAACTGAAGCAGTAAAAGAAGCATATTGGTTTGGGACTTGAATTGAAATCAAAACATACCAGTAAAGAAGACAGTAAACATAAAAGTGAAGGGACATGAGAGCACAATAGTTAGCCTTGTCTTGCAGCCGGCTAACTTAAAATAATAGTAAGTAACACAGAAAGAGAGCAGAAAGTTTTGAGTGAGAAAGAGAGAGAGATTTTTGAACCAATGTGGTCGTGTGTTGTGTTAATGAAAGAGCAATGTATATATAGTTTGAAACTAGGTAGAGAATAAGGTAAAAATCAAAGTCATGCAGTGTTTGGGGAATCAGAATCAATCCGCATAAAATCAATGTAGTACTCCCTTCAATTAAGGAGTTAACTTCAAATGGTAATAGACATGCAATAGATAAGGAAAGATACCATATGTGACTGGAATATAATACATAAGGAAAAAATCTCAGCACATAGAAGTATAAGACATGTAATAGAGGCTAGGTTCAGAAAATCTAATTAAGGAAAGTACTTAGAAAATTCGATTGACAGCATAATCGCCCATAAAATAAGGCAAGAAAATATTTTAGAGATTGAAATAAGTAGAGAATGGAGGATATCAATCACAGGGAATTAGGGATTCAAACATGAGTAGTACTGATTAAGGGGAATCAACACAAATTGCACGGAATAAACACATAATAAGCAAGGAAAAAGGCAAGAATCAGAACCCTAATAGGCACGGTAAAGTAAAAATCACATAGAATCAGGTATCCAAACTGGAACATAGTACTGATGAACACAAAATTCTGAGAATAAGCGAGATAAACACATATAGGCAGGAATAGGCAAAATCAGAAACCCTAATAAGCCAAATAGGGTGAAAATCACACAAAATTAGGGATTCACATCGAACATAGCATGACCTAATAGAATAGACATGATGTAGGCGGAAGAAGCAACAATCAGAAACCCTAATAAGGTAAAATCACAGAAACTCTGAACGAATTCATAAATAACAGACATGCAAATGAATCAAATGAACAAATAAGCAAGAATAGACTCAGAACCCATGATTAAGACCAAGAGACTTAGGGTTTTGACATACTAAGTCAGACAAAAGGGAAAAAACTTAAATAGACGCTTAAACATATTGAAAATCATAGAATAACACTTAAATGATAAGAAGAATCATTTTTGAAAAGGGGTCAAAAAACCCTAGTTTGAAGACGGAGAGGTGTTTTACCAAAAATCAGAGAAATCATTAAGGAAAACAACGAAATAACTCAGGATATACTCAGATCTATTACAGGTCTAAGAAGTCAAGAGTTAAAAATAGGGTTTCAGAGATAGATAATCTAGAAAGGAGAGAATCGGCTTAGAAACCATACGTTTTAGCTGGAGATCGAAGGATCTTACTCGGATAGGCCAAAGGTAGCCTGATAACGGCATGAAAAGGCCATGGGGTGAGTTGAACCGCCTCTTCCTTTGAGGATCTTAAGGTAGCAGTTATCCGGCATGTGAGGGAGCCATGGGGCTGGGGATGGCGGTGAAACCACCATAGTTACCGGCAAGCCAACGACCAGTGAGTAGGTTTAGCAGAGAGAGTTTTGAGAGAGATGATAAGGATGTAATGACGGAGTGAAAGAGAGGAAAATGAGAGAAAATGGGGGGGTAGTCTTTAGGGTTAAATTAGGTAAGAAGAGATCTGGATCGTTGATAAAAAATGATCAACGGTCCAGATTAAAAGAGGAATTGAGTTGGGTGATTAATGGATTTGGTCTTGGGGTATTTGGGCTTGATTTAATCAGGTTTGGGCTGGTTTAATACGGAGTGATTAATCAATTTAGGCTAAAATCGAAATAGGCATGGGTTATTTCTTAAATACGCAGATAGTTTAATTAAAATAGTTTATAAGGTAATTACTATTTATAAAAATGAATCATATGCATGGAAATAACTCAAAAATGGTTATTTGATATTTAAAAATATCTGGTAAAAAAATAGTATAAAATTACATGTTTAGGCTATATAATTGCAAAGTTATTGCAATTATGTCCAAAAGATGCCAATTTGGCTAATTATGAAATGATTTGATCTTATTAGGACCATAAACAATGAATTAAATCAAGAAATGCCTTTGAAATCATTTTTGATGCGATTTTGTAATTATTTATTGGAAATAAAATGCTAGATAAATTATAGGAAAATTATGGGAAAATACCAGTCGTTGTTAATGCATGATTCTGAAGGTTCATATGCAATTTTAAAAATATTTTGGGAAAAATTGGTATCAACACCGGGCCCGTGCCTAAACGGGCCAAGTGGGCCAGTCCCAACCGATCCGGGGCCCAACCGGTCCCGGGCTTCACAGGCCTATATGTTGTAACCGGCCTGGGATGGGCTTAGACCCCATATGGCCCCGGGCTAAGTGGTCCGGTCCCCAAGCCTAAACGGGTCTAAGTGGGCCAGGCTATTTTTTTTAATTTTTTTTTATCTAAGGCAATTTCTTGTAAATTATATTACATAATTGTGACTTAAATCTTTTAATTCAAATTTAAACACAAAAATATAGTAAAGAGATATTCAAGGGAATGCGTTATAATTTTTATTATTATGACATTAATAAAAAATGGCAATATCTTTCTTTGTCTTCCTCCCCCCCAATGGAATGAGCATAACAAGGTGTTAATACCACCATTGAAAGGAAAAAAAACTAATCAAAATGTGCCAAAATACAAGTCACATATTAGTTTACATTGTATCTCTTACAAATTTCATAAATCCTTCAAGGTCCGGAGGAATTTCTGTTTGTGGTGGCGGAAAAGAAGCTTGTTCATCACTGCTTCCGGGCAAAGCAACATCCTCCACAAGTCCAACTAGCATTTCTTCGTAAGGTTCGTCTACCTCTGGTTGTGATTCAACAAGTCCAAAGTTTCTTCGTTCAAGACGGATCCAATCTCCGAAGAGTACTGATTTTTCCAAGCTCTCCCTCATAGATTCTCTATGATCACTGAGTTGAAGTCTTGCTTGACTGAAAGCGCTCTCCGATGCCGCTATTGAAGCTTGAATAGTTAAAATGTCTCGATCCATCCTTGAGAACCGGATAGTGTTTTTCTTTGTCCTTCCACCATTCCAAAATATTAAAGGAGCCGTCGGTATTCACTTCTTCAAGTCCCTGCGACAAATAAAATTCAAGCTCATTTGGTTGTGAAAAATCACTAGTACTAGAACCTTGAGAACCCCTGAAGTCCGCCCAAGCACTAAGTGCTCTTACTCCCCCAGTATTTTAGATGATTGCGAACTAGAAGAAGTAGGAGTTGGGATATTTGGTCTAGCTTGATCTAAGGCAAGTTGATAAGCACTATATATATTTAGAGAATTTATTTTAATTGAGGCTATTGCTTCCGGAAGTGTAGACAATTCCTCATCTTCAATTGCTAAACCATTATAAAAATCTTTATACCAAAATTGTGGACCTCCTAATTTCATAGTAGGATTTAACAAGGCATCAACACCATAAATATGGGGAATAGGGAAAAAATATTTTTTAAACTTTTGTCTCATAGAATCAATAACAAGTTCATAAATTACCCTACCCTCTGAAAATTGATTAAACAAGGTAGCAAGTTCTGCAAGATAAGCTAAACAGTTAGAAATAGTAGGATAATATTGCCCAGATAATTCATTTGTAGCAATATGAAATTTTTATAAAAATTCTACAAGAATTTTAACATTAGCCCAATCCTAATTTGTAAGGTGCTCATCATCATCATCTACACGAGCATTAAACATTGAGTTTATTGGGTTTCTATATTCATATGCAACAACTAAACTTTCATACATGTAATTCCATCTAGTTGGACAAGGTTTAGGAACCTTTCTTTCTCTTAGGTCAAATTCATCGCATCTTTTAAAATATTCTCTAAGTCTACTTCTACGGTTTAGATAAAAAAGTCAGTTAAGAGCCAATTTAACCTTTTTAATTTCAACATTTAAAATTCTCATACCATCACCGACAATTAAATGGTAAATATGACACATACATCTAACATGAAAAATAATACTAAATGCAGGATGTAGTGTAGTGGTAAGCAAGGCTATAACATTAGTGTTACTAGAAGCATTATCCATTGAAACATACATTATTTTATCTCTAATGCAAAAATATCTACAAATATCCGTAATTGTGCTAGCAATAAACTTCCCTGTGCGACGTGAATTAATTACTCTATAAGAAATAATGCACTTTTGCATGATCCAATCCTCATCAATCAAATGACTGGTAACAGTAAGATTATCAGAGTCATTACCACTTCTACCAATATCAGTAGTAATAGCAAAACGACAATTTATATTAGTAAATAAATTGTAACGACCCGATCGGTCGTTTTGATCTCTAGCGCGTCGTTCAGTAGTTTGAGGTCATGAGCAGCTCCATTTCAGGTACTATGACTTGTAGGTGTGGTCGGAATTGAATTTCGGTAAGTTTAGAGTTTATTTGGAAAGAAAATTCTCATTTCAGAAGCCTTGAGTTGGAAGAATCAACTAATATTGGAATTTTGAGTAAACGACCTCCGAATCAGGCTTCGAAGGTTCCTGCAGCTTCGTATGATAATTTCAGACTTGGGCATATGGTCAGATCGGGTTTTGGATGACCCGGGAGCGTTTCGGCGCATATTGTGGAAGTTAGCATTTTTGAAGGAATTTTCTAAGTTTGGCTTGAAGCGTATTTCAATGATATTGATGTACGTTTGGAATTTCAAGTCTAGGAATAGCACGTATGGTGATTCTGGGGTTGGGAGCGCGATCAGAAGTGAATTCGGATGTCCGGAGGTCATTTTGAAGTCATTTGGCTAAAGATAGAAATTTGAAGGTTTTGAAGAATCCGACTGAAAGTGGAAATTTTGATATCGGGGTTGGAATGCGATTATGGAAGTTGAGCAGGTCCGTAATGTTGAATATGACTTTGTGCAAAATTTGGGGTCAATCGGAGGTGATTTGACGGTTTTCGGCATCGGAAGTGGAAGTTTGAAATTTCAAGTTCATAAAGTTGGAATTTTAGTGCGATTTGTGATTTCGGCGTTGTTTGATGTGATTTGAAGCCTCAAGCAAGTTTGTGGGATGTTATGGGACTGAGTCGTGTGATTTGGACGGGGTCTCGGGGCCTCGGGTGTGTTACGGCATGAGTTCGGACCATTTTTCTCTATTTTGTTGTTGCTATTTTCTGGTGTCACTGGTGTGCTATGCGATCGCAGTCCCAATTGTACGATCGCGGAGAAGATTTTAGAGGTCTGGAATTTTTAGCTTGTGCGATCGCACCTAGAAGTATGCAATCGCACAGAAGGAAAAGTTGAAGCTGCAGGGAATTGCCCTATGCGACCGCAGGGGTTGTTGTGCGATCGCACAAGGGTGTGTTTAGGGGTTTCTGGGGCTTGGCCTTTGCGAACGCGGGAGAGGTCATGCGAACACACAGGAGGAAATCTGGGGCAGCATAGTTGGCCTATGCGATCGCATAGAGGGTTTTTCTGGGCAGTTTGATCTTTTAAACGGGATTTTGGCCATTTCCTTCATTTGTTTCATTAATGTGGGAGATTTTGAGGAGTTTCAAGAGGGGTTTTCCACCAAGCATCACTAGGTAAGTAATTTCTTCATGTTTTTAAGATTAATAGAAGGGTTATACATGAATTAGACATGGAAATTAGTAGGAAAATTGGGATTTTGGAGGAAAGACCTAAAAAATTGTATTTTGGATTTCTACCACAAATTGAGCATGAATATTTGAGTTAGTAACTCTATGGGTAGGGTATATCATTGAGAAATTTTGGAATCTGGGCATGTGGGCCCGAGGGCATTTTGGTCAATTCACTGAGCGGAGTTGGGAAATTATATAATTTGAATTGTTACAAATATTGGAGTATAATGTCATTGGTTTGTCATTATTTGGATAGTTTTGGGGCGTTGTGCGTCCATTAGAGTCATCGGAAGGGCTTGGAAGCCGGTTATGGAATTTCGGAGCGAGGTAAGTCTCCTTTCTAACTTTGTGAGGGGGAATTGTCCTCGTAGGTGCACTAAATGAATACATGCTATTATTTTCGGGGGCTACGTACGCACGAGGTGACGGGAGTCCGTG
>ML311860.1:0-20628 GCA_005239505.1 Nicotiana paniculata | reverse complement strand
GTCCTATAAAAAGCGGAATTTGTGCTTGTGGAAATTATCGAGTAATCGGAGATGAAAAAGAAGACCCGAAATTTTGTGAACAATGCGGGGTCGAATTTGTCCTACCACAACCCTCCTCCGTTACCCGGGCATGAAACTGGTAATGCGAGCAAGCTCACACTGGCGAGTTTACCTACACAATAAGAATGATATTTATTACTTAGGCTGTTAGTTCACTTCAATAGAAGCAACAGATATCTTATGTTTAGTTGGGTGGTTGACTTCTCTGCCTAACTTTGTTTGCTCCAGATATTTGTCAGTTTACCGCATTCAATATCCAATTAGCGATTTCTTTCTTTTTGTGCTTGAAAATTTGCTTCGCTTGTTTTTATAATGGATTGAGAAATGCTTTAAACATTCTGCTATCATAGAGGAAACTGTGATTACCTGCCATGTCTTTAATGTGTAAGTTCAATCATGACTCTCTACAGGTATGCACATATTTTTCCACATGTGGAAATTATGTTCTGTACCATAATTCTTGAATTTGGGAAGAAAGGTGACTTGGCGTCTGCTCTAACTGTCTTTGAAGCATACAAGCAGAACTATGACACTCCGAATTTGTATATCTACCGCACAATAATAGATGTTTGTGGTCTTTGTGGTGACTACTTGAAGTCCAGGTCCATATATGAGGTATTGTATACCTTATAAATTAGATTTCCTGTTTAGTCTTATATTCTCTTTCCCTGAAGTAACAGGCGGTCCAAGACTTAATGCTGGCAATCAATAAGTTACTCTTTACATCACCCAAAAAAAAAAAAGATAAAAAGGTCACGGGTGATCAATTCTATGAGAAAGAAAACCGTTTCATTTCCCTATTATTTTTTTGATAGATACTTGTTTATGGAATCAGTTTCGTGTTATGAGTAAATGAAGGGATTTGCAAAATAATATTGTTGTCTGGAGGCATGGGATTTATGCATCCCACATAGTAAAGTTAGAATATCATTGACTTCATTATTGGTTTTAATTACAGAATAAAGCACTTTTGTTCTTATTCCTTATTTCTTTTTGCTTTTAATTTAGTTGAATAACTAACGAACTAATTCACCCATCTTTAATATGTTAAGCTTTTATAAAAATTAGAGCTTCTAATTGGGAATGGAATCCAGCTTGATAGAGTTCTCAACTTTTAAGTTTGAGTCTCACTGTTTCCTCCAATCAAATTATTTCCACCTGCGGAGCCCATAAAACAAATATGGCTTGCCCATTGGATTAGCAAACCCATACTTAAATGAACAAGTATCTCTCCTCTTTGACAACTTCTTACACAATAGGTGGAGCTCATTATGCAACAAGCTTATAAAGGAACGAGTAGAATGATCTTTTACCTTTAGTTTTTGTTGTAATTTGGCTTTATTCTTGGTTGATTCATGCATCTATAACATTATATTTCAGTGCAGGAGTTAATTGCTAGCAAGTTTACACCAAACATTTATGTCTTCAACAGCCTCATGAATGTAAATGCCTGTGACTTGAGTTACACCTTGGACATATACAAGCAAATGCAAGTAAGCCTTTTCTTACTCTTTTTCTTCTGCACCACAAAGCACACATACACGACATGAACAAGTCTCAGTCGTACGCAGAAAAACTCACATGTAAAAGGAGGTGTGCTTTTTACCTGTAATTTAGTTCAGTTAGGTGTAGTTTTCATTGTACGGATCTCCAGCACAATCTTATTTCTATATGAATAAAAACTTATCATTTTTGTTTTTGTTTTAAAAATAATTGGGTGAAGTTTTCATTGTTCACCTCTAGTTGTTTCCAGAGCCAGTAAGGAAGTCTGTTTTACTCCTTTTCATTAGACTCCGGAGGGTTTGGGAAGCTGACATGGACTGCTGTATAGCACTCTTTACTTCCTGACCTAACAAGGGGACTAACCCTTTTTATTCCTCCAAATCCTTTCCCCTTTCATCCCAAACACATCCCGTGTACAATCTAAATTTAGTACTCTGCTGGCACGGTGTGAATATTGTTTAATCTTCAATTTGTTTCTTAAATGCATCTGATGAGAGAAGCTGACTTGTGTTAAAGAATCCTATATGTGGTGTTCCATTTATTTTTTCCTATTTCCGCTGTCTTTTGTGACTTGTACTTGGGAATTGGATCTTTTTTCTTTTTCATGATTTATCTATAATTGTGTTTTCGTTGGCTGAAAATTCCGAGGAGGAGCATTTTTATTCACTTCTTTTCTTGTCATTCAGAAACTAGGTGTTCCAGCTGATTTGACATCTTACAATATCCTTCTGAAGTCATGCTGTCTTGCTACCAGAGTGGATCTGGCCAAAGAAATATATGGGGAGCTAAAGCAATTAGAAATGGCAGGAACACTGAAGTTGGATGTCTTCACGTACAGCACTTTAATTAAGGTATAACTGGGGAGTCCAGATTTAGCAAGAACCACGTTGAACATCTAAAACCTTGTGGATGGAATTCATGCTTGATGTCACCCGTAACTACAAACAAAAAGCTGTGAAGTCTCACCTTTCTGCATTATAAAACTTAAGACAGTTGAAGTGCTTCTCTGATTGAATATCTCACTTTACTATATGAGTATCTTTTACTAGAGGTAAATGGCTATATTGAATAATAGGAGAAAAAGAGAGAAATTCTGTTGTACATGGATCCAGAAGTTAGATAACATATTTACTGGTTTCACTATCTCTGAATTGTAAAGCTTTCTGTATGATACTTTGTTGACTACATATTCACATCCTCTGTATTTCTACATCATTACATAGTGAGAATGATGTAGAAATAATTTAGATTTCTTAATTTCAATTGGATTTTTGGTGTAACAAGAAATATCATGTTGTAAGGATAGTTGGTCAAACTTGGTGGAAGACAATGTATGACCCAAGCAGAGCCAGACACACATCTCGTACATATTTTTTTTGACACCGACTTGGTGTCTTGCCATTTAAAAACAATAAACATATTCATATCCTCTGTTTTGATACTATAGGTATTTGCAGATGCAAAAATGTGGCAGATGGCACTTAAAACAAAAAAAGATATGCTATCAGCTGGTGTCACTCCCAATATTGTCACTTGGTCTTCATTGATCAGTGCCTGTGCCAATGCGGGCTTGGTAGACCAAGCCATTCAGTTATTTGAAGAGATGCTTCAGGCTGGTTGTGAACCTAATTCACAATGTTACAACATTCTTCTTCATGCATGTGTTGAGGCCTGCCAATATGATAGGGCCTTTCGGCTATTCAGGTCCTGGAAGGAACATGCATTGCAGAAGGATAATTGTGGAGATTTAGGCAGCAAGACAGACAATACCATTGATCTCTCCCCCACACTTATGGTTTCTGGTAGTATACCCAACTGCACTTCTGCTTCACCTCATGGGCATTTCTCTACAAGGATTCCATTTAGACCTACTACTTCGACCTATAATATTTTGATGAAGGCATGCGGGAGTGATTACTACCGAGCAAAAGCTTTGATGGAAGAGATGAAGAAAGTAGGTCTTTCTCCTAACCATATAAGCTGGTCTATTTTGATTGACATCTGTGGAGGATCAGGAAATGTAGAGGGTGCTCTGCAGGTAATGTAATCTATTTCATTTAATAGTAACAGGGACATGGTACTTAGATCATATTTAGCTGGTCTTTTTGTTTAAAAGATGCCTTGCACCAGTCTTAGCCATCACCTTGTGCAACTGTTGGAGGTTCCCTCAGTTAGCATGCAGTAGTGCTATTTCCGTTATCTTAGTCACTGCTGTTTGTTGGGGGTTGAATATGTTCTCTTTCTTTCTTTACATTAGCGGTTTAATGTGACAAGTATCATGATCAGCATTTGAAACAAACAAGAGACACGGCATCCTGTTAGGAAGTCCCTTTGCAGTTTTGTACCTCCACTTTTGGTAAAACTTTTAAGCTGCTAAGAGCAATGAAATTAACTTAATTAGATCTTAAGCACTCAATGACATGTTTTTTTCCCTCTGCACCAGCAGTTGCTATCTGTTATACATCTAATGCATCCAAATTCTGCTGTTCTTTGGGTTGGGCGGGCAATTGTTCTGAAATCCATGCCCCTATGCAAATTGTTCAACCCTACGTGGAAAAGGAAGAAAGAGAATACAAAAAGATCACCTTTTTTATTGTTTTGCCGAAGTCTAACCAGTTCCACTGCGACATGGATTAATGGAGTACTGTTTGTCTTGGGAATTTGCTATAACTCTTTTCGAATAATTGAACCTTGCAATTACTAGAAGTGGTAAGATATTTTATAGTATAAATAACTAGTTGGTCTGGATATCTTACTAAATTTGATAGCTGCGTTAATGTGTGCTTGGTTTAAAGAAAGAAAAGGTGGAGCGTTGAGTTTAGTTTACTTTCTTAACTGCTAGTTTGGTTCTGTTAGTTTTTGACTTATTTTGTTTTACTCAGTTCTCTAATTCTAACCTAGCTTTGCTCAGATATACCTTGCGAGATTGACATTGCTCAAAAGACATGCAACTCATTGAAACTGAAATTAGTTATCATAGAGGAAAATAAAATGCATTGCAATTGAAATTCCTGTGCTTGTAGTCTTGTTCGTTGCAGAAAATGATGTCTGCAACGAAAAAGAAGTTACAAAGTCAAGAGTTGGGTTTTAATTTTTTTTTTCCTATTAGCATGAGAATGATATTTGTTTTGCTTTCTTGAGTATCCAATATTCTATTAAAGTTTAAGAAATTTTCATTAATTGAGAATTATAGTCACATTACATCACCTTATAAAAAAAGAAAGTCACATTACATTAGAAAAGCACAAAAAAAGTATAAGTTTTGTTTTAAATATTTAAAAAATAAATACTAACTTAGAATTCTGTATTAAGAGGACTGTAGGCAAGTTAGAGGTTTGATAACAATTGATGACTTCATTCACAAATGAATAGATATGCTAGTGAAATTCAGCTTGGAAAAAGACTAAAAAGTGGTCCATGTTTGCAAATGACTTGTTTCCTCCAAAAGTTTAACACCTTTAATATGAGGTTCCATTTTTTAATGTAAATGTTAAAGTTAGAGTTATGTGCACAACTTAAAGAATTCTACAAAATACACGACTCTGTAAAAACTAGGTACGAAAAAAATACAATTTTGTTATAGGAAAAGCTTTTACAACAATATGAATTACACCTGTTTCGTGCAAATGCAGATTTTGAGATCCATGCGAGAGGCTGGTATTCAACCTGATGTCGTGACGTATACAACAGTTATCAAGGTTCTGAGCATTCTTCTCTAAAAATGGCATTACTTCATGAACAGTTCAGATGATGTTTATATAAATATGGTTGATATGATAGATTCACATATTGCTTATTCCTCTTCACTTAGCAGGTTTGCGTGGAAAATAAAGATTTCAAGAGTGCATTTTCATTATTTGCAGCAATGAAAAGATACCAGATACAACCAAATATGGTGAGTTAATTCGTCCAAGTTGCACTTTAAAATGGCATCAATTTAATTTCCACTTGAAAATACTTGAATTTTATATGTATTCACACCTTTTGTGTCGAAATAACCAGTGTTATTAAAAGCCATCACTTCTTTGCCTTAAAGCGTTGAAGCGATATGTAGCGAAGTATTCTCGCTTCAAGGGTAGAGTCTTGAGCTTTAGAGAAGCGTGTTTCAAACAATGACGCAAAAAGTGATTTTAACAGGAGTCCTTCGCCTTTTTGAATCTCGCTTTGGTAGAGTTGGATTAATATCAACATTATTGTATATTGGATGTTGAAGTTAAATATTTCGTTGCAATTTAATTTTATTGTACTAAATTCATAGATGTTTGATACTTTTCATTTCTTGTAAATTGTGCGCTTCACTTGAAAGAAGGGTGCGCTACACTTTTTCACTTTAAGCCTCGAAGACTTTGTTGCTTTATTGTGCTTTTTAGAACACTTGAAATGACGTTTTAATTGAATAAGGGCAATTTGGTACCTGGCCAACTGGGTGCTGTCATGTGACATGTACTAGTTTCATAAACAGTTTTGTAACCTTTATAACATTTTGTAGGTCACATATAATACACTTCTTCGAGCTCGTAGTAGATATGGATCTCTGCAGGAAGTACAACAATGCTTGGCTATATATCAGGATATGCGGAAATCAGGGTATGTAACTTGAAATCCTTAAGCATAATGTATCTTTTCTTATACTTTGATTTCCATTGGAGATTATATTCCATTTGGACGATAGTGTTTGCTATTGACTCCCTGCTTATCGTTTTCTTTTGAAATTTACTGCGTCTTTTTTTCCTTTTTGATGGGTTAAATGGGCAACATAGCCTGCCCCGAACAGATAAAAAGAACAGACACTAAGACAGCGGAAAGTCTAAGAATCGAGAAAAAAGAAAAGAAAGACAAACGGGCCATCTTGAAACAGTAATATAAAATCATTTTCAAAAGCCTGCTAGTGCAAACTCACTCCTCTGATCTTGAGATGGAAATCCAATTTGGTTTATTGAGCCACATGGAATCCATAACAACGGAAAATCCTTTCATTCCCTACTAGTGCAACGTAGTTTATAAAGTTATCCTTGACAGTTAGGGCATCTGTGATTATACTTTTCTCCACAAATGGACTTGAAATAGCATTGTCATGGAGCTGGGTGCATGCGGAGCTGTTGACTTTGGGATTTAGTTTGTTCAATTTCTATATTGCATTTTGTATTGATGAACTAGTGACTGTTGATGTGGGAAAATGTAATATCAAGTTCAAGGGGGTCTTGGCATAAAAGGGACATGAAGCGCAGGGGGAAGTATGTGAAAGTTTGAGAGGTGTAGTGGAGGAAGTTGAGACACCATTCCCTGGTGCGACATCTTAGTTTGTTCTTTATTTAGTTATAAGACACCAAGGATGATGGTCTCAATTAATATATTAAGTAGCTTTTAAATTTGTTTATTTTTTTTCTACAACATATGTAGTGTGTATACAAGTTCTAGTTAGGAGGCACTTTTATATCTTTTTTTCTCTTTGGCTATCATTTTGTACCACTAGCGTTACCATTGGTCTAGGAGCATAATCAATTCAATATTCTGTAGCTGATGAGACATCTCAATATGCTCTTCATTTACAACAATAAAACATTGCAGGTATAAACCCAATGATTACTACCTCAAACAACTAATTGAGCAGTGGTGTGAAGGGGTAATCCAAAACGGCAATCAGAGGAAAGGATACTTCAGCTCTCGCAATAGAACCGATTTAGGGCCTGAAAGTATGATTCTTGAGAAAGTTGCAGAACACTTGCAGAAGGACAATGCAAGTGTATCCATTAATCTTCGGGGGCTTAGTAAGGTAAATATGGTATCCAGCTAGATATCCGCACAAAAGATTTCTGGAAGAAGTAAATTAAACACACATCTCTGAGTCTACCATTATGATCTTATCATCCAGTTTAAAAAATATCATTATCTTGTCTGCCTATCTTATAAAACCTTCTGATCTTTCTGGAGAACTTTAATGGTTTAACATATTCTATTGATTTATCCCATCAAATTTTTGCATACTGACAGGTTGAAGCTCGGATTGTGGTTCTTGCAGTTTTGAGAATGATCAGAGAGAAGTACACCACAGGTGAGAAAATGGGTGAACTCAAAAGATCTGGCCTTTTTAACTTCAGTGTCACAGAATATTTACTTTAGATAAGGTTGGATTGCCGTAGAGTAAATTACACCAAGGACTATACCATAAAGCTCTTTGAATTATTTATAAGTACTTTATGCTCTGATAACATATGCCTTTTACTATGATTTGATTGGCCAAATGGTGCATTTCAGCATACTTGTGGTCATATCAGCAGTCCCTACAGCACAAAGATCCATCATATTACATTCAATTTAGAAATATCAATATTGTGGTTGGATATGGTTGCAGGAGATTCAATTAAAGATGATGTGCAAATCTTTCTAGGAGTCCAAGAAGTAGGCGTACGTGCTATCAGACAAGAAACTGTAGTTAAGGAAGCAATAATCAAACTTTTGCAGCATGATTTGGGACTTGATGTAGCTTCAGCAACATCGAGAATTGGAAATGACAGAAACCAGGATGGGGTAAACAATCTGGACAAGCGTTCAAACATGGAAGAAAATGCAGAAAGAGGTATTTTACGAGCAAATATGCACTCTCCAACTAGGCGACCAGCGGTTTTGCAAAAGTTGAGGATAACTAAGGAATCACTACAGTCCTGGCTAACAAGAAGATTAGACGCTTCTGTAGTGCACTGATGATGAGAAACATATTGTGTATAAAA
This sequence comes from Nicotiana paniculata, assembly GCA_005239505.1. NCBI lineage: Eukaryota > Viridiplantae > Streptophyta > Magnoliopsida > Solanales > Solanaceae > Nicotiana > Nicotiana paniculata. Next base: position 12,337 of record ML311860.1, on the reverse strand, counting down.
TTTTCTGAACTCTTGTTTTTTGTAGAGTTCTTTGATCTTTATTCTTTTAGCTACTGAATAACATTGTACACTTGACAACACCAGTACACCACATGTGCTTAAAACTTCACCTTTTACCATGAAAATGTAAACAGAACAGAAGAAAATGACATCTCTCAACCTGTAAAATAACACGTGTTCTTATTGTTGTACTCCTGGTGCCTCCCTCATTAATATATGGAATTTTTTTCTAGTAGTCACATAATATATATACAGCTGTTTGATAACATTCCAATTATGCTTCCAAAAGCTCTTGCTTGGTTCATTATTTGCATATATTAGAGGAGCAAAAGCATCCCATTCACTAAAAAATATATAAACCAAGCTATGTCTAACTATAGCTCTGAACTAAAACAATAACAAAAGGAAAACACCAATCTTAGAAAAGAAGAGATCAGGTTCCAGGTTAACAAACACTGAACTCTAATTTGATGAAAGTTTGATATCAACAAAAAGTAAACCATACAACAACATTCAAGTAACTAAACAACGAGATACAAATTCACCATACAAGATACAAGCATGCAAGAGCTGCCATTACAGGCTGCAACACTCATAGCCAATCCTGCTCTTGCAGCTTCAATGGCAAATACACTTCAGATAGATACTGAAACCCGAACGAGCTCAACGCTTGAATCTCAGCCTTTTGCTTAGTCTTCACCATCAAATTTAACTCCTCAACCCATGCTGGATTCTTCTTCACAAAGTCCTCCTCCAACAAATCCTTCCCTGTCTTAATATCCTGTTCAGTCATTGGCAACCTACATTGCTCCGGTATCTTATACTTGTCCAAATCACTCGGCCTAATCCCCAACCACTTAATATCCGGTGTAGTCAAATTTGCACTATCATATGACATATTTTTCGATCCACAACCGTACACTGACAAAATCTTCAACCCATAAGGATCACTATCCACCAACGCTAGAACAGGCAAATTCAGCTCCATTTTCATCTTTCTCAAAAACAATCTAGTAGCCACATCTGGTTGTCCCTTTGCAGTCACAATTATACAAGGAAATCGATTATAAAACCGATCTTCAGCCAACCTCATATAAGCTGCATCCTTTTCAACCAACAGTATGAACAATGCATCACTCTCCATATCCCCAACCCTATCAATATTTGGAGGAATAGCTTTCCCTCCCATTCCCATTTTCGTACAATCAATCATATCACCATCATCACTAAAAATTAACCTACCAACAACCACTCCTTTTTCAGCTGCAACCACATTAAGACTAGATCTAGTACATCCCAATATACAAGATACATCATCTAAAACAGCATCAGATTGTGTTTGATCTTGAAACAACTTAACATCAGTGTAAAACAGATCACGCTTAGTAACATGGATGTTTTTTGTGCAAAGCTGGTGAATGAGCTGGAGGATTCGAGTTGTAATAGTTGTTTTTCGGACAGTAGACACATTGCTGAATGCGCGGACAGATGATTTGTCTTTGAGAATAATGCGGTCGAGTTCGGGGACGTAAAGTTGGTTAGCTGAAGAACGGGAAGGGACGTTGAAAGAGAAGCCTTCGCCGGCGAGGATTGAACGAGCGAGGTTAAGCATTACTGATCCAATATTGTATTGTACTTCGTCGATTGGGAGGTCGGTGACTTCACGGCAGGTGGTGGAGAGGCCGACATCGGCGAGGGTTAGGGTTTTGGAACTGGAGGCGGAGGAGGAGGCCTTGAGCTTTTTTAGGATTTGGAGGATGACGGAATCGGGTTTTAGCTTGGATTTGAAAGGGAGGGCGTCGGAATCGGAGTCGGAGTCGGAGTCGTGAGCTGCTCGCCGGCGTTTCTTCTTGTCCGCCATTAGTGACAGTGATTACGGCGGACGTTAGTGGATAAGTGGAGTTGAAAGAAGCGGGAAAGAAGTAGGTCTTTTTCTGGCTCATAGACAACTTATGGAAATGTTGGTAAAGTCAGGGGTCGTAATGCAAATAATAGTAATGTACTATTATTGGGATTATGAGGTACTGTAAGTTATTTTTTGTAGGATAATTAGTTTATATATTACAAATTAGTGTACAGTGTATAATCTAAATAAACTATGTGTTTATGTTTTTCGACATTATAACAATTTGCTTACTGTATATGTATACGGGTGAAATCGGAGTTAACGCACACCCTGACTTCCTGGTGAATCAAACGAAGTAAGAGTATATGAGATAGAAATCGAAGCTAGAAACTTCTTGTATAGAGGCCCAAATGAGATGCTCGCCACCAAGCCTGATAAGACAATGTTCTCCGAACCTAGAATGCTCGAGACTCAAAAAGCAGGCCAACGGTTGTACACGACTAACAGAGGGCCGTGATATCCGCACCTCACCGGATATCACGACGCGGATCTTGCCCGATGTCAGCAACAGATCAGTAATTGACGAGAAAGAACGATATTTACTTTTTTTTTATTAGAATTGTACTAAGGATGAAACTCTCTTACTATAAAAGGGGAAGATTTTTATTCCATAACATACTGTAACACGCAAACCAAGGCAATACAAATTCATTTTTCTACTCTCTAGCTATTGAAAATTTCTTATTTTACTACTGTTCTTTATATGCAACTGGCTTCGAATTGAGGGTCCGGTCGAGGGCAGAACTACTGTTCAACTTTAATTTGAGCCCGACCTTAACGTCACAGTTGGTTTGATTATTCTTTTTGTCTTTAACTCGTTTATCTAACATTCTTGATTATTTATGTGAATCAATCCACATATCCTTAAAACCGTGTATAAATTCAATTGTTATCCGTTATAAGGGTAAACAGTTTAGTGACCACCGTGGGGCTAAGGATAATAGTAGTGGTTTGATACAAATCTCCATAACACACTCTATTTTACACTTTTTCTTTAAGGTCCCAATTTCAGGTCAGTTTGAAAATGTCAAATTTGGTGCCTAGCAACGAGGTGCCCCTACTGATCCCAACGGAGTCCCAGTTTCCGACCCAGTTGATACTAATTCGCAGATGGCCATCGATGCCAACTTGCCAAGCGATCCGGGAGCAGCGTTCGCGAAATAGCCCGACCAATGGCTCGAGGAGCGCCCGAAGGCGAAGGCGAAGGCGACGGGGTTAGCATACGGTTAATCTTCGAAATGTTGCAGGCTCAACATGCGGCGATATTGCAACTACAAAATAAAAATTGTGCCCCCAACGGAGTTGAGCCTGAACTGTCCCGGGAAAACACTCAAAGAAGTGAGCAGATCACCGAAAGACCGGGTGAAGTTGAGTCTGGAGTCAGTCCCGAAGTAATGAAAATGCTTGAAGTATTAATGAAACGGGTGGAATCAGGTGAAAAGAAAAGTGAGGCAAACGACAAGAAGGTGGAGACATATAATTCCTGGGTCGATCAAATCCGGGGAGCACCCCCGATTATAAAAGGACTGGATTCTAAGAAATTTGTCCAAAAGCCTTTCCTTCTGAGCGCGTCACCAAAGCCAATTCCAAAGAGGTTTTGTATGTCTGATATTTCAAAATAAAACAGAAATATGGATTCCGAATGAGCATGTGACCTCCTACACATGCGCCATCAAAGACAATGACTTGGAAGACGATGAAATCGAGTCGGTGTTATTAAAGAAGTTTGGGAAACTCTATCAAAAGGAGCAATAATGTGGTATCAGAACTTACCCCCAAATTCTATTGACTCGTTCGCTATGCTCGCAGATGCTTTTGTGAAGGTTCATGTTGGGGCCATCAAGGTCGAGACCAGGAAATCGGACCTTTTCAAGGTTAAGCAAAGAGACAACGAGATGCTCAGGGAGTTTGTGTCAAGGCTTCAAATGGAACAGATGGCGTTGCCTCCGGTTGCGGATAATTGGGCCGTTCAAGCATTCACTCAAGGACTTAACCCCCAATTCTCCTTGGTTTCCCAACAACTAAAACAAAATTTGGTAGAGTACCCAACGGTAACTCGGGCCGACGTCCACAACAGGTACCAATCAAAAATCAGAGTCGAGGACGACCAACTCGGAGCCCCTTCTGGGTCCGTTTATCCCATCAAAATCAACGACATATCTAAAAGAGTCATCGACCATGAATCAAGGCCGGTCCGAGATCGGTACCAACCATACAATGCAGATCAAAGGGGAAACGGGTCCAGGCGCAACCCCACAAGGATCGAAAAGAGAAGTGATCGAGGGCCAATAGCCGAGGTATGATGAGCAAAAATGGTTTCGACAGGCCGCTCGTGGGAAGAGAAGTACCAAGATTATTAGAGTATAACTTCAACATTGATGCAGCCAACATCGTATCAACCATTGGGCGCATCAAGGAAACCAAGTGGCCTCGACTATTGCAGTCCGACCCTACCCAGAGAGATCCTAACCTGATGTGTAAGTATAATGTCACTCACGATCACCGGACCGAGGACCGTCGACAATTGAGAGAAGAAGTTGCCCGGTTGTTTAATAGTGGCACCTCTGAGAATGTCTGAGTGACTGAGCCAAAACCACTTCAGGAACAGGGACTCCAACAAACAAACCGATCAAGAAGAACCTCAGCACATCATCAACATGATCATTGGAGGGGTCAATGTTCCCCAAGGGCCAATGATAAAGTGCATTAAAGTGTCCATCACGAGGGAAAAATGCACCCGAGATTATGTGCCAGATGGAACCATTTCGTTTAGCGATGAAGATGCCGTGGGCATCGTACAACCTCATAATGATGCACTGGTAATATCCGTACTTGTCAATAAATCTCGAGTTAAACGTGTGTTGATTGATCTAGGTAGCTCGGCCAACGTCATCGGATTGAGGGCCGTAGAGCAGTTGGGATTACAAGACCAAATAGTACCGACGGTCCGGGTGTTGAACAAATTTAACATGGCATGCGAAACTACTAAAGGAGAAATAACCCTGCCAGTGAACACTGTCGGAACGATCCAAGAGACAAAATTCTACGTGATCGAAGAGGACATAAAGTACAACGCCCTATTCGGAAGGCCATGGGTTTATAACATGAGGGCAGTACCATCTACCTGACACCAGGCAGTGAAGTTCCCTACACCGGGAGGAATCAAGAGAGTCTACGGAGAGCAGCCGACCGGAAAGAAAATGTTTGCAGTTGGTGCCTGTGGTCTCGATATTAAGGAGCACAAAGCCGACCAGGAAGGAAGAAATTAAATAGCAATCATCGATATCGGTCTCGACCGAACAGGAAGAACGAGGAGTAGACGAGGAGGATGATTATGGAGTTCCTAGATCGTTCATAGCTCCTGATGATACTGATGCCACCAAATCAACGGTCGAGGAGTTGGAGCATGTCATATTGATCGAACACGTGCCACATCGGAAGGTATAATTGGGCATGGGGTTAACTCCCGAGCTCAGGAAAAAACTCATTGAATTTCTTATAGCCAACATAGATTGTTTAGCTTGGCACCATCTTTACATGACATGGATCCCGCCGGAGGTGAGTGCTCATAAGCTGAGTTTGGACCCAAAGTTCCGTCCGGTTAAGCAGAAAAGGAGACCGCAGCCCGTAGTCAAGCATACATTCATCAAGGACGAGGTATCTAAACTCCTTAAAATAAGGTTCATTCGGGAAGTTAAATAACCGGACTGGTTAGCTAACGTAGTGGTAGTACCTAAAAACAAAAATAAGCTAAGGTGTGTGTGGATTACAAAGATCTGAACAAGGAATGCACTAAGTATACTTTTCATTTGCCTAACATCGATCATATGATCGACGCGACATACGGGCACGAGCTACTCAGCTTTCTCGATGCCTATTCTTGGTACAACCAAATTCGGATGGACCCAGACGATCAAGAAAAGACTTTCCTTTTCACTAAATTCGGTACCTATTGTTATAACGTAATGCCATTCGGATTGAAGAACGCCGGTGCCACCTATCAACGCCTAGTAAACCAGATATCGAAGAACAGATAGGAAAATCAATGGAAGTTTATATTGATGACATGTTAGTCAAGTCCCTACGAGCAGAGGACCATTTGAAATATTTGCAAGAAACCTTCGACATATTGAAGAAATACAATATGAAGCTGTACCCGTAAAAATACGCATTCGGGGTCAGATTCGGAAAATTCCTCAGGTTCATGGTATCCAATCGATGGATTGAGATCAATCCCGATAAAATCAAAGCCATAGGAGACATCACCATGGTGGACAACGTCAAGGTCGTTCAAAGGTTGACCGGGCATATAGCCATCCTGGGCCGGTTCATATCGAGGTCCTCGGACAAAATCCATCGGTTCTTATCACTATTGAAGAAGAAGAAGAATAACTTTTCCTGGACCCCAGAATGACAACAAATTTTGGAAGAACTCAAACGGTACCTTTTGAGTCCGCCCCTGCTCCACACTCCGAAGGTAGATGAACAGTTGTACCTTTACTTTGTGGTTTTCGAGGTGACAATAAATGGAGTCTTAGTCCGGAAAGAGGAAGGTACACAATTTCCTATTTACTATAGTAGAACTCTAGGTGAGGCCAAAACAAGGTATCCTCACTCAGAAAAATTGGTGCTCTCTTTACTAAGTGCCTCTAGAAAGTTAAAATCGTACTTTCAATGCCACCCCATATGTGTTGTAACCTCTTACCCACTGAGGAACATCATGCACAAACCAGAATTCTCTGGCCGGTTGGCCAAATGGGTCGTCCAAATCAGCGGGTACGATATCGAGTATCGACCCAAAATCGCCATAAAATCTCAAATTTTGGTAGACTTTGTGGCCGAATTCACGTCGGCCTTAGTGCCCGAAGTCGAAAGGGAATTATTTCTAACCTCGGGGAATACCTCGAGAATTTTGGCCTCCTTTACAGATGGTACCTCGAACGCAAAGGGGTTCGCGATCTCCATTGTGCTGAAACCACTAACGGGGAATATAGTTAGGCAGTCTATTAGAACTCAGGAATTGACTAACAATGAGGTAGAGCATGGTGCCATGATTGCAGGTCTCGAATTGGCTAAAAGACTTAGGGCTGAGGTGATCGAAGCTAAGTGAGATTCCCTCCTCGTGGTAAATCAAGTAAATGGGACGTCCAAAGTGAAAGAGGAATGGATGCGAAGGTATTTAGACAAATTACAGGTAATGCTGCATCAATTCAAGGAACGGACTCTAAATCAGATTCCCTGAGATTAGAACAACGAGGATGATGCTCTAGCTAACTTGGGGCCATCAGTTGACGACGATGAATTCAGTTCGGGGAACAATTGTACAGCTCATAAAGTCGGTGATAGAATAAGTCCACGCTGAAGTAAACTCAACGAGTTTAACCTTGAATTGGAAGAACAAGTACATAGACTACCTGAAGACTTTTCTTGGTCGAGGGGACATTGTTCAGGAGAACGTTCGACGACCCTCTAGCTAGATGCTTGGGACCGGGAGATACCAAATACGCCTTGAGAGAAGTTCATGAAGGCACTTGCGGGAACCATTCAAGGGCAGAATCTTTGGTCCGGACATTAATCAGGGCCGACTATTATTGGACCAAAATTGAGAAAGATGCGAAGGACTTCGTACGAAAATGCGATGATTGCCAGAGACACGTACCGATGATCCATTAACTGGGAGATCTACTCCACTCGGTCCTCTCCTCGTGGCCATTTATGAAGTAGGGAATAGATATCGTCGCCCCCCGGTTGGCACTCGGTAAAGCTCAATTCATATTATTTATGACCGATTATTTTTCCAAATGGGTCGAGGCTTAAGCATTCGAAAAGGTCCGGGAGAAAAAGGTCATTGACTTTATCTGGGACCACATAATATGTTTATTTGGATACCGGCCAAGGTCATTTGCAATAATGGGGAATAATTTGTCGGTAGTAAGGTAAATAAATTTTTGGAAGATCACAAAATTAAGAAGATACTATCAACACCTTACCATCCTAGTGGAATCGGGCACGCGAAATCAACAAACAAGAACATACTTCAAAACCTAAAAAAGTGGTTGACCGATGCCAAAGGGAAATGGAAGGAAATCCTGCCCGAAGTCCTATGGGCATACCGTACAACCTCAAAATCTAGTATCGGTGCCACTCGTTTTCGTTTGTCTACGAGGCTGAAACCTTAATACCAGTTGAAGTGGGAGAACCGAGCCTCAGATTCCAATATGCGATAGAAGTGTCAAACGGTGAGGCCATAAAGAAAAACCTTATATGCTAGAAACTAAGGCTTGGTCGATAGGATTCATTGTAATGGCCAAACAGTCGTATGAACTGTGCTCAAATAGTCCACCCGAGCCATAGAAAAAGTTTTATGCGCTTTCGATCATGTACTTTACACATTGGGAAATGAAAGGAAGTCCCGTCTTGTTATAATGCATTTTCTTGCTTCTTCAATTTCGGATCCTTAGAGCCCACGGGTTACCCATACTCAGGGACTATCGAGTCCAAGGGTTACCCCTACTCGAGGTTGGTTAACCAAAGAATTAGATCCTTTGACTAAAGCTATTTCTAGGATGAACATGGGTTACTGATAATCAAGAAAATAGAGAAAAATGAATAATAGACAATATCGCAGAAATATAGAAAAGCAAAGTAGATTGTATTCGAGAATCAGATGCCTTTACAAGATGTTCCCCTCCCTTATATAGGAGATTCCTTGATATAACATACAACTCTTGCTATGATTGCCCATCAATGACTAATTATGACATTAATGGGGCGTTACAAAGGATAACGGTAATTGGGGTACAATTACATAACATACGAGTAATCAATTGTGGGTTCTTGAATCTGCCCGTAGCTTTGTCCAGATTCATTCTGACCGTGTCTCTTCCCTGTCTTGATCAGGTTGAGTTTCCCGTGGCTGATGAGCTCGAGGGTTTATTGAATCGTGCCTCTTTATTCCATACCTCTTCAAAGAATCACATCCAGCTGTCGCATTCTCCTGTGTCCACATAACTGGCTGAGTTGTCAAGAGTAAGCTTACGTGTGAAACTCTTTTTTACCAATACAGATAGTCCCCACTTACCATATATTTATCGATTAATATTTGGTAAGTGGATATTCATTTATGGCGGGAATATTTTGCCGCCGCTTTACCTCGAAACATTGTATCCTTCTTTGAATCATAGGCGTCATTTGTCACTTCCATTTAATGCTCATACCACGTGTCCTTCTCGGATTGGCTCTGCATTTACTCGGCACCTTTTAGGGCTTTTTGCGGCTGCTTCAGTCCCGAAGTGACACCTTCAATTATGACTTTTCATCATTATTTTTCTTTTTTTCCATGTTTGACGGTTGTCCTCATGTATAAATACCTTTCTTCTTTTCTTTGCTTCCACGAAACACTTTATAACTTTGTCTTTTGTAAAGAACTTTTTTCTTGCCTTTGTAAACATGTCTTCTTCAAATCAACTTCAGAGAGTAATAGATATTGAAAATTTAACGCCATCTTCTGCTCCGACTAGGAGTCGGAGGGGTGGTAGACTTAGGAGTCTAGGATCCACTCCTTCGAGAGGCTCCTCTTCTTCTTAGATAGTTTCCCCTCCTTCCGCTAGGTCTCTAGTTTCTCCAAGGTTTAGGGCTTCTCGGTCTTTGTCTATAGGTAGAGGTGAACGCCTTCGTGAACCTGGAGTTGATGAAATTGTTCCTGCTGAGTTTGTCTTTGCTAGAGATAATCAAGTTCTCATAGACCAATCTTCTTCCCTTGAGAGTGTCGAAAGGTATCCAACCCTTATTACTGAGGGTCAGATTTCCCTTATTCGTAGGGAGTGTTTTTGGAGGCCTGATTTCCCTGTCTACATTCCGAATAGTAATCAAAGAATAACGTCTTACAAGACGGGATATTCTTTTGTTTATACGTACCCTTTTACTCTAGGGTTTAGACCTCCCATTAATCCAGTCATAATTGAATTCTGCCGTTTCTTCAATATCTGCTTAGGACAAGTTGGTCCGCTTGTATGGCGAGTTGTCGCATGTCTTAGGAGTTTAGCTTCTTTAGCCTAGGTTCCTTTTACTTTCAACCATATTGTTCATCTCTACTCTCCTACCTTGTTTCGTCAAGGGGTTTTTACTCTGACTGCTAGGAGCAAAAGGGTGCTGGTAACCCCCGGAGATGATAAGGATAGGGGTTGGTACCTCCGGTAGAAGAAAATATTCCCTTCCCTGAGAAATGGAATCGTGCACGTGAGTATGCTTTAGCTCAGATCTATTTACTTTTCCTCGTTCTGACTTGAGATGTTTTACTAACACCGTATCTGTTTCTTCTTCTCTCAACAATCATGGGTACTGTTGAGAATGTCTTTGGTATCCGTAGTTGGGTAGAAAAATTATTGTCTGTTGCTCCTTTAAAAGAGAGATCTTGGAAGTACTTCACAAGGAGGTACAATTGGCATGTAAAGAACCACGGTAACTGAAGCTTTTGTTCTTGCTCCTTTCCTTACTCGAGCCTCTTCTTTCTCTGTCGCTTAACTTTTTCCCTTTTGATAGGGTTCTTTGCTCGTGGGGTGTATGCTTCATCTATCCCGAAGATCTCTTTGGCCCAGGCACAAGAAATTATTGTTGTTTCGTCTTCCTCGAATAGGAAGATTGGTGAGTCCCATTCTGTAGAAGAATAAGAAGAGGAGGAGGGTGCTTTGATGGGCAAGCCACGGAGAAGGCAGGTGGTTTCGGACGATGAGTCTACACCCATGACTTTGCCTTCCGTGTCTGTGGTTGAGCCCTCTACCTATGAAGATGTTTCACATTCCCACATTCATGAGTCTATAGATTACTTGTTCAATGAAGGTTTTGACCTTGCTCCTGATGATGTCCCTTTGGCTCCTGTTTTTCCTGCTTCTTTAAGAGAAGTTGTCTTATCTACTCCTTTGGCTATTACGGCTTCTGCTGTTGCTTTTCCCGTGGCTTCCTCAACTCTTCAATCCTCCGTGCCTGCTGCTTTTCCTGTGGCTTCTCCAACTCCTCAACCCTCCGTGCCTGTTGTTGCTTCATCTCTGCCTGCTTCCATGCCTTCCGCTAGGGAAGTAGGGTCTTCCAGCAGAGAGATGCGGCATATGGTAATAGAGGTTCCAGCTGGGGGGAATATTTTCAAGAAAACGGGTTAGCCCGAAGTGTGGCTCAAGCCTTTGATAGGTCCCACTGAGATAGCCAAGCTAGCCAGCCATAGTGCTCTTACATGGGCCAATGAAGTTGTGCATACCTCTTTGAAGGTATGATGTAGGTTATCCTCTTTCATTTTCGTATATGAAATTTATCATATCTGATTGGTTTATTTTTTGTAGATTAATCTTATAGGAATGGAGCTCATGAAGAGGATCTCAAATACGGATCAGGAGACAAAAGAGTTGCAGGCCGATGCTGATAATTGGAAAGCACAGTATGATAGACTAAGGATTGACATGGATGCCTTAGAAGAGGAAATGAGTACCTTGAAGCGGCATATGAGGCTCATGGCGGCAAAACTGGCAGTAGATAAGGCTTCTTCCAGTGAGGCTGATAAAGATAAGAGTGATCTGGAGTCCTCATTTGCTGAGCAGCTATCCCACGCCTTAGAGGAGATTAGAGACTTGAAAAACTTGTTGGGGCAGAAGGAGGAATACTCAGGCGAGATCGTGCAATCACTCACTCGTACTCAAGAGGACCTTCGTAATGCTTTAGATAAAGTTCAAACTCTGGAGGAGTCGATTGTACCGTTAAGGGCCGCCCATGAAGCTGCTGAAACGGAGAAGGACGGATTGAGAGCTGAGCTTCAAGTATGGGCAAGGGATTATGAAGATCTTGAAGAGGTGGCTGTTGTTGATGTGAGCTGGGCGTATATGAATTCTCGCCTTGACACATTGACGGAAATGAGTCAAGAGGGTTTCGACCTTAGTGCTGAAATAGCTAAAACTAAGGAAGCCATGGAGAAGGCTCAACAAGGTCATAACCTCTCTTCACCTGATGGTGAGACTCCTCCTGCTCATGCCTCTTCATCCCTAGTTGCTCCCGCTCCTTCTTCCAGTGAAGTCAACCCCCATCCTGAAGAANTCAATTGGTGGTTACCCCCAGTCCCATCGGGGGTAAATTTGGATCTCTTTAAAGTCCCCAAATGACAACTTAGGGGCACCTTTATGTATAAAAATTCTATACGGCTAAGTATAAGTTAATACTTAGTTTTTACTTAGTCGTTTTAATATATTAATGCTAGTATGACTTTTGTTTTTCCGTTGAGTTTCTATTTCACTCTTTAAGTCTTTTGCATGCTTTATTTTTTGAGGTTTTTGTTTTTACCTCTGAATTATTGCATGAGGATGCTGTAATCACTCGTACCCTTTCATATACGGTGTTTGTGAGCCTTTTTGTAGTAGGCTTCATTTATGAAAGAGGTCCCTTTATGATTGA
>ML311858.1:0-38494 GCA_005239505.1 Nicotiana paniculata | reverse complement strand
GCTGATTCATCTGACTGACAAGGTACGTACTCTTCTCCATATATTAATTCAATTACAGTCACATATGAGCAGGATTCTATCTATATTTGGTTCATTCCTAAGTCTTTGTACTAATCCATAAAGGAACCCGTTCCAAGGAGTCACATCAACACTCAATTAGCCTAGAAATAGGGAACTCTCAACCGTCAAATCAATGACACTCCTACAACTATTAGACTTCCACTTGAATAAATTTTTTACCCGTTGTAAAATTAATAGCCATATCTTATAAAAGGAAATCATAACTCCTCTCTTCATAAAGCTACCTTCAAACCAAGTTCAACTCATACTACACAACCCAAAACTTGCAACTCGTCCTTTCCTCCTAACAATACATAAAAATGTCTTCACCACCACCAGTTTCTTCGTCTAATTCCTCACCTAATCATGATTACGATGGAGGACATTCTAAATCTGTCTCCAATTCTCCATCCATTTACAGTTCTGAATCACCAGAAATTACATCATCGCCTGAAAATACACCCATTCCTGAACCCACTCCAAACCCTACTCCTGTCCCCAAGAATCTTCATGTTAAAGTTCTTTCCCAGAAATCTGTTGCTTCTGGGGATAGGGAAAAATTCTTGGAGGATCGTATTAAAGCAGACAAAGGTACTAAGTCAAATTCATCCAGTGAATCCTTTAAATCATCTAATGAGGAAGACGCACCTAGTTCAACCAGTTCTGAAAAAGGTAATATTGAAATCGATTCTGAATTTACTTCTACTGATAAAATATTTGTGTTGGTTGGGTCTGTTATTGATGTTGAAATACCTGGAAGGAAGAAGGGTGGAAGAAAAGAAATAATTCTTGATAGAGAGGGAAAAGAAGATGTGAGGGGATCTAGGGAGGATGGTACCACGCTGGTTATCTGTGGTCCCATTCCTGAAACTGTTGAAGAAAAGATCACTGATTTAGGGGGAAGCATAGTTGAGGAAGATGCAACAGGTCTTGCAAGTCTGAAGAAAGGAACAGATGAACCTGGTTCATCGGGGGAAGAAACATTGGCTGAAAGGTTGAAGAAACTGGGGGAGTCTTATAACCCCAAGAGAAAAAAGAGTCAGAAACCCAAGAAGGCAACCACCCAGTTCCTTCGAAGAAAAGAAAAATTTCTGAAGTTGATGATGTTCCTGCTCCAAAAGTAAGAGCTACTCGTAGCACTGTGAGAGATGAAGAAGAGAAATTAGAAAAGGCTCTGAAGGAGACCAAGAAGAAGAGGGCAACAAAAGGAAAAGCAAAAGTTGGAGAGCCTGTTGAGGCTATTGAGATTGAAGAGACTAGGTTGGACCTGGTCCAACAGGAGGAGCAACCTGCTCCAGGTGTGGCTGAGACACCAAAACCCACAAAGACTAAGGCTTATTTAACGAAGTCAGCTAGAATGTCCGTCACACCAACAAGATCTGTTAAGAAGACCAGGGCCAAGCCAAAGAAAGTGAAAATTGTTGAGGATGATGATGCAGACTGGAATGGAGAAGAAGAGAAGGAAATTGGAGAGGTGACTGACAGAGTTACCATGTTTGGAAAAAGAAAAATACTGAAGGGTAAGTTGGTGAAGGATTAGAGGAGCCTGGAATGCAATATCTGATGGAAACTCTGGAGGTGCAAGGCTGGAAGGACTTGGTCCTTCGCATGGAAGACAGGCTGGCAAGAGCTGAGTTGGTAGAATTTATGGGGAATGCCATTGTCAAGGAAGGCAGGGTCACTTCTATGGTCAAAGGAATTGAAGTTTCCTTTGATGTTAAAGAGCTGGGTGTTATTCTGAACATACCAGCTGAGGGCTATGAGGACTACACAAGGCAGAGATGGCCTTGTCTAGATGGGATGGCCTCAACAATCAACGTCACTAGGTTCTTTAGTGATAGTGAGAAGGAGATTGAACCCAGGCCGGTTTATAAGAGTGAAATGAAGCCAGAGCACAAGCTACTCTTTGAGTTCGTCATCAAGTTCCTACTGCCTAGAAAATAAAGAAGGCACATGGAAAATTATATAGATCTTACCTTGATGGAATGCTTGTACAGGGGAAAGCAAATTAATTGGCCGACTTTCATCATCCAACTCTTTGACAGAGTGGTGAATGGAACCAAAGCACACGCAATTCCTTATGGCTTCATTCTGACAGCAGTGCTTGCACATTTTGGAGTTCCAGTAAAGAAGGCTGAGATGGATACTGCCAAAGACTATTTTGGAAAGGAAACTTTGCTTACATGTGACTACAATGTCAATGTTCCTATGGATGGGCCTGGTTCATCTAAATAGCAACCAGTCAACAGCAAAGTTAGAACTCTGGTGCAGGAAAACGAGATTAAGGATATGGAGATCCTTTGTTTGAAGTCTCGTGTGATTGAGGTTGAAGCTGAGCGGGATGCTCTTAAGGCTGAATTAGCAAAGGAGAAAGAAAAGAACGAGGGTGTTCTTCAACATATGTTGTCTCTCCTACAATCCAAGACCACAACCTCCTCTGCACCTTCCCATCCTTAGGCTTTTCAGAGCTTCCAAAACCCCTCTTTAGACCAGTTATTCAGTTTCAGTTCTTTTTACTCTTTTTTTTGCTCATGGTTGGTTTGTTTTTGTTTTTGTTTTTTTGTATGGTGGTTGATTATCGTTACTAATCAATGAATTTTGCTTCTAGTTATTGACTTGTCTTAATTTCTTAGTTAGCTAACATTTATTGGCTTTTTGTGTTGATTAATCATGCTTTGCACATGCAGTTGCCTCAATGGCCATGAGTAATAATTAATAAAACTGGTAAGTATATCATTTTGTAAACTTTTCGATGATGTCAAAAGGGGGAAGATATGTTCTGAACTTTTCAAAATGTTTTTTAAAGTGATATTTATAACCTAATGAACCTGGATTCTCTATGATTAATGCTTAAAACCATACAAAGTGTTTGAATGGTATACAGGATTAAGCACAGAGTTTGTTATCATCAAAAAGGGGGAATTTGTTGACCCGTGTCACTTCATAGTTTTGAAGATTGACAAATGGTTGACCAGTTGAACCAGGTCCATCAGAGCACACATCTTGAACTGATGAGTTTTCATATGAACCGTATATGCATAGGAGATATTTGTGAATGTGAAATATCAATGAACCAAGAGATTGTATCCTAATGCGAAAAGGTTGCAAACTGATGAGATAATTGAAGTCGAATTCAGCAAGGAAAGTAACAAAATAAAGGAAGTTGAGTTTGGTACGAATTAGGTTCACCCAGGTAGAGTTGAACTAGAATTGGACGACAAGCTCAACAACTGACTCTATAAATACTTGATGTATTTCTGCTGGAATTCCACATGCACTAAAGCTGAAGTGAATCAAAATCTGAAAGCAAAGTTCCCAGAGTTATTTTGCTAGCAGAATCATTGTGCGATGCAAAGGCTACAGTTCAACTAGAACCAGTTCCATCTGATTGATTATTGAGTCTAGTTGAGTGTAGTAGGAGTTTTAATATTGTATCTTTCAGCTTTCATAGAAGCAATTGTAATAGGTACGTATTGTTCAAGTTAGAGTTAACTTGAGGTGTGTAGAAATTATCTAGGGGCTAGTTACTACAAAGGGATTAGAGCTAGTCCTAGGATTACAAAAGAGTTTATTTTGTAAGTCCGTTTGGCTCAGAGTTTTAGTGAAGAGTTTGAGCAAATCCTACTGAGGAGTAGGTCGTGATTTTTTCACCTTTTGAGCCAGGTGTTTTCCACGTAAAAATCTCTGTGTTTTTACTTTGCTTCTTTTTATTATTCCGCAATAGTAGTAGTTGGAACACCAAGAAGAACCAGGTTCTTCTACTGAGACAACACTCGAAAATTGGGTACCACACAAAGTAACCTATCTTATTGTGTGGTATTGAAGCCTAAAACATCACCGTCCCATCCAACTTATACCTGGTTGTCAAGTTTCCCACCCCGTGGGGAGTATTCAGCATTCGCGGCGAGCAACGCACATCCCAAGAATTCTATCACATCGCCCAAGATTGCACGTACACCCAGCAGTTGAAAGGCAAAGGCGCAGAAGCATAGAAATTAATGAGGTCGAGGTCGGATGATGACGAAGGGAAAGATGTCATCAAGGAACCCGAAGTCGTGGAAGCTACAGAATCGACTGTGGAAAACCTTGACCTCGTTCAGCTCGATAAGAGCGATCACAACAAAAAGGCTTATATCGGCCACAAACTCCAAGAACCAGGTAAATTCCATCAATTTTTAACTAACAATGCAGACTTGTTTGCCCTCTCTCATGCAGATATGCCGGGAATTCTGAAGGAAATAGCGACACACAAATTGAACGTCGAACCACTCTACCCCCCGGTACAGCAGGTTAGAAGAAAATTCAACGCCGCAATAAATGATGTCGTCCGCAAAGAGGTGGAAAAATTACTTTAAAACGGCTCTATCAGGGAGTCAAAATACCTCCAATGAGTCACCAACGTGGTCACCGTAAAAAAGAAAAATGAGAAATGGCGAATGTTCGTAGACTTCACAGATCTGAACAAGGCATGCCTGAAAGACTCATTCCCACTTCCTCACATTGACCAGCTCATCGACGCAACAACAGGGCACGAGTTGCTAAGTATCCTGGACGCCTACTCGGGTTACAACTAGATCCTCATGGAGGAGGAAGACCAGGAAAAAACCACTTTCATCACCCACCAAGGGACGTACTGCTACAGAGTTATGCCGTTCGGATTGAAAAATGCAGGGGCGACATGCCAGAGGCTGGTAACCAAAATGTTCAAAGAGCAACTCGGAAAAACCATGAAAGTATATATTAACAACATGTTGGTCAAGTCGAAAAGAAAAGAAGACCACATCGACCATTTGAGGGAAGCCTTCGACATACTCAGGTGGTATGGCATGAAATTGAACCACAGAAGTGCGCCTTCGGCGTAACCTCAGGGAAATTCCTCGGCTTTTTGGTGTCACAAAGAGGCATCGATGTTAACCCCGACCAAATCAAGGCCATAGAGGGAATACCAGAAAACTTGACCACCAAGAAGCAGGTGCAGAAGCTAATCGGCCGTATAGTCGTCCTATCGAGGTTCATCTCACGATCCTCAGATAGATGCCACAAATTCTTCGGCGTGCTCAAAAAGGACAACGGACTCCAATGGAATTTCGAGTGCGTCGACGCCCTGAGAGAACTAAAAGCGTACTTATCTTTTCCCCCGCTGCTTGCTAAAGCAGAACCCGAAGAGCGCCTCCTAATCTACCTGGCCATGTCCGATGTTGTAGTTAGCGCAGTCCTGGTCCGAGAAAATAAAGGTACGCAATCTCCAATCTACTACATTAGCAAGACCTTGGTCGACTCTTAAACGAGGTACCCCCACCTCGAAAAGCTAGCCTTGGTTTTAGTCGTAGCTTCACGAAAGCTTAGACCTTATTTCCAGTGCCACCCCATCTCGGTGGTCACGAACTTTCCTCTAAAGAGTATCCTACACAAGCCCGAGCTGTCGGGTAGGTTGGCCAAATGGGCCATCAAATTGAGAGAGCACCATATAACCTATCAGCCACGAACAACGATAAAGTCGCAAGTACTTTCCGACTTCGTCGCCTACTTCAGCGCTAAAATAATGCCCGAGGTCGAAAGGGAATCCACTAGTGCTCCCCCCAAGACACACGACCTATGGATTCCGTACACTGATGGCGCCTCCAACACGTCAGACTTTGGACTGGGACTCGTACTTGAGGTCTCCACAGGTGAGATAATTCTCCAGTCGATACGGTGTCCCTATATGACTAAAAATGATGCCGAGTATGAGGCCGTGATTGCAGGATTAAAATTGTCCCTCAAGTACGGAGCACGACGGGTAGTCATTCGATGTGACTTACAACTCGTCGTCAATCAAGTCACAGGGACTTCCCAAAAGGAACAAAGGCTACAGAAATATCATGCCGAGATCTGCAAGTTACTGTCGTAGTTCGACGAATGCCAGCTCGACCAATACCTCGAGCGCAGAACGTCAAGGCAGACGGCCTCGCCAAACTAGAAGCAGCTACTAAAAGCATAAACGGAAAAGAGAATATATTCACACTCCTCCACTCGACCATTGACCAAATAGAGGTACGCACTATCAACCTAAGTTGGGACTGGCGCAACCGTATTGTCACCTACATACAGGATGACTTGCTCCCAAACGACAAAAAAGAAGCCAAAAAGCTTCGAATGCAAGCAGCCAGATATAGCATCATCAACAACGACCTATAAAAAAGGATGTATGGTGGACCTCTAGCAAAATGTTTAGGACCAAACCAGACACGACACATCCTAGAAGAGGTCCACGAGGTTCACAGCGGGGCTCACACCGACAATCAAGCCCTAGTCAGATGTCTCATACGAGCAGGCTATTACTGGCCCACATTAAAAAAAGAAGCAGCTGATTTTGTTAAAAAATGTGAACCATGCCAAAAGTACGCCCCCATGATCCACAAAGTGGGCGAGCACCTCCACTCAGTCACGTCGCCCTGTCCCTTCATCAAATAGGAATGGATATCGTCGGTCCCCTTCCCGCAGGATGAGGTAGTGTACGATTTTTTTTGGTTTTAACTGGCTATTTTTTTAAATGGGTGGAAGCAGGTGTGTTCGCCCAAATACGTGAACAAGAAGTGATCGCCTTTATATGGAGGAACATCGTATTCCGGTTCGGCATCCCCAAAGAAATTAGTTGTGACAACAGACCCTAATTCACAGGGAGAAAGGTCGTCGAGTTCTTCGAGAAGTGGCACATCAAAAGGATACCCTCCACGCTATATCACCCCGCTAGCAATGGGAAAGCTGAATCCTCCAACAAAACAATATTGAATATCATGAAAAAGAAACTCGAAACGCCTAGGGACTGTGGCTAGAGGTGCTGCCAGAAGTGATGTGGGTGTATCGCACCACGCCAAAGACAAGCACAGAGGAAACGCCATACTCACTAGTCTATGGGACTGATGCAGTGATACCAGTCGAGGTAGGAGAACCAAGTCTAAGATATTCAAATGAGAGCGGACCAATCAATGATGAAAGCAGAAGGCAAGACCTCGACGAGGCTGAAAAACAAAGAGACATGGCTTACATAAGAATGGTAGCCCAAAAACAACAGGCAGAGCGGTACTACAACGAAAAAGCCAAGGTCAGGTCACTCAAAGTAGGGGACTATGTAATCAAGGCCAAAACACAGGCAAGCAAGGATCCACGGGAAGGCAAACTGGGGACCAATTGGGACGGCCCATACAAAATTACGTCGGCAGTAAGCAAAGGGTCGTTCCAACTAGAAACAATGGAGGGAAAATTACTACCAAACAATTTGAACGTCGCCCACCTCAAATAATTCAACTTCTAAGGATAAGACGTCCTCCAAGTCGTACTCTTTTTCCCTTACCCAAGTTTTGTCCCAATTGGGTTTTCTCGGGGAGGTTTTTAATGAGGAGACGAAGAGGGCATCTCGAAGTTAGGTATAAGTTCATCGCTCAATCTCTCAACTACTTCTCCAGGTCGACCAATGAAGGGACTAGATAGACTGGGACTTCTCCAATGTATGTATGAACAGAGCAAAAACATGTAAACTTCTCCAATGAATGTATAAACAAAGCAAAATACGCAAACACATGATGTGCACACGTCTCCACCAAGTTTACACATTATGCCAATCGACTTTTAAAGTCAATATTCGACCTTGCTCGAATCGACTTACATTGGACCTCGTTCGAATCAATTTTAAAGTCAATATTTGACCTTGCTTGAATCGACTTACATTCGACCTTGTTCGAATCAATTTTAAAGTCAATATTTGACATTGCTCAAATAGACTTACATTCGACCTCGTTCGAATCAATTTTAAAGTCAATACTCGACCTTTCTCGAATCGACTTACATTCGACCTCGTTCGAATTAATTTTAAAGTCAATATTCGACCTTGATTGAATCAACTTACATTCGACCTCGTTCGAATCAATTTTAAAGTCAATACTCGACCTCGCTCGAATTGACTAACATTTGACCTCGTTCGAATCGATGCATATTCGACCTTGATCGAATTAATTAAGACACTTGCGTAAAACTTGGCTCGAACAAATTAAATAATGATTCGACCTTGCACGAGCTCAACATACAGTCGGCCTAATTGAAATGCAACCAAGGCAGTCAATTGAGGAAAACATCCGAAGGAAAAATAAGAAGCTTAAGAACGGACAACAAAAGTATTATCATTCCAAAATATATCTTACAAGGGCCAAATAGATGTCCGCAAAACACAAAGGAAAAAAGAACAACAAAACTACAAAGCAAGTACACTACTCAGCAGCATCACCCACATCGCCATCATCGCCAGCACCCTCACCATTGGAGTATTCATCATCATACCAAGCACCTGGCTCGAGCCCGTCTAAATCATCTTCATCATCACCCTTCCCAGGCGTACCGGGATTGTAGCCACAGGCGTCCTGAGCTGCACGTGCCTTAACACGAGCATCCTCAAGTTCCACCTCGGAAGCTCTCCTGTTCGTCATCAAGCCCCTCAATATGTCTAGATGAGCCTCGACATGAACCCACTTCTCGTACAAATCCCGTGGAACATCGATATTAGTAGAAGCATGGGAGGAAGATGGTTGAGCTAGTAGCTGGCCTATCTCGGTCTTGAGGACAACAATATGCTCGTTCAGGTCCAAAACCTCTGTCTCTAGGAAACCAATCCGTTCTTCGAGTCTCGCCTCCTTGAGTGCAGACGTATCCACTTAATTTTCCCCCTCAGATCTGCGGACACAGATGGAAACCGCTAATATCGCCACCTCTGCCATAGCTGTCGTCATGGCTTTCTCGGCTCTCTCCAAGCTCGGCCCACAAGGAGGCTACCTGAGCCTTAAGGTCGACGCACTCGGCCATAACCCCCTTGCTCACCTCAAGCTCGTCTTGGTTCTCAATGTTCCTTCGAGCTCGCTACACCTACCGATGGCTCCCACGAGCTCATCATCCTTCTACTTCTGCTCATCCCGCAAAGACTAGAACTGACCATCCTCGCTGAGTATGTCGGTCAATGCACGGTGCTGGGTACAATACTCCCTATACTTGGACTCCATTCTTTTGTAGAGAGACTTCCTCTTCTCTTCTTGACGGGCGCACTCGATTTCCAAAATGAGAGTCTGATAAACAGGTAGAAAATAGTCAGCAAAGATGAACAAGGTAAAGAAAAGGGAAAAATACGAGAACACCAAAAAGAGAAAAAACTTACTCGCAGGGACATCCCGGAGATGCCTAACGACAGGTCGGCGTCCTTAAATGTATGCAAGGTCCTATTCTCGGCACCCGTGTAGAGGGGAAGCAAAACTGGGAGCACGCTCTCCGAGTTGACTAACAAATTGTAGTCCAAGGGAATGACGATGTTTCGGGTAGATCCCTCAATTCTCACCTCTACCCAAGTGAACCCCTCGTCAAACTTCTGTATCTCCTCGAGTTCTATGTCAGAGTCAGACCCATCGCGATCTTCGGCGAACGAGGATGCGACCTCCGCTGCCCCTGACCGCCCTTCTTCCATGGCGATCTCTGCTGCCTCTGATGATCTCCTTTCCACGGCGACCACTGGTGGGAGAACAGTCTCCGCAACTGAACGACACATAGACTCCACACCCAAAACAACTTCACTCTCAGGTGCAGCCACGGCCGTGAACACACCGCCAATCTCCACTCTCTGCCTTTTCAGCGGAGCCACTTCCTCCTCACCCGGTGAAGACTCGTCTACTAGATGCAGTACCGGGGAGGCTGGAGGCTCAGTTGGTGGGGAAACCGCCAGACGGTCGGGCCACTTAAAGCCGGAGTCTGAGAGGAAGTATTCCGCACAGACTCAGTTAGCACGAACTGCAACCCAGCCAAGGCAACTGCTTGGCGAAATGCAGGAACAGGAGCCTTCGCCTTTTTTGAAACTCTCCGACCTGACACCAAAGGGAAAACTGTAAGTAAAAGAAAAAAGGGGACTGTAATGAGGTCGGAGTATTTAAAAAACGGAACCCGACTTACCGATCTAGGGCTTGGGTCCGAATTTCATGTTGAAAGACGTCCAGTCGCGGATCCCTATTGTGTGAGGAAGGACTTGGGCCACCCAGTCACAGATATCGGCGACTAATGAATAGGGATGTTTCTCGTCTACATGAAAGGAAAAGAAAATGATTAAGCCACAAAACGGGGAAAAGGGGGAAAGAACGTACTTCAATCAACGAGAGCACTTATGGGCAAAATTCCACTGCTCGGGAAATCCACTGGGGCTCGCCACCACGTGCTCGGTTTTGACAAAAAAGAAGTTGAACCAGAACCGACGATTCTCCTTATCGTCCATTCCTGCCACTATCCCCTTGGTCCCGCGGTGGCGAAGATGTATCATCATGCCCTTGTGGAAGCTCGGCGCAAAAAGGTGCAACAAATAGCGAATAGAGATTTCACAGCCGGCCAGCTCCGCAAACTTTGTCAGCATGTGGAAAAGCTTGTAAATATAGGGGGAGAGTTGGACAGGAAAAACGTCGTAGTAACGGTAGAACTCCTCCACCAACGGAGAAAGAGGGAGAGAGTAACCCACTTGGAATGGTAAGCGTAAAACACGCAGTACCCGGGCCGGTGAACCTGGACCACGTCGTTCCCAACTGGAACCAGGTCAACGTGAGCAGGGATGTTGTATTTGGCCCTGAGTGTGGCTCTATGTTTTGCCTCCATCTCGGATTTCACGGGCACGGGGTCATTTGCAGGTTCCTTCAAAAAATCCAACCTGGAGCCTGGGTTACAAGGAATGATCTCTTCCACAGTGGAGAAGCTTTCATCCTCCATATCAATGGCCTCCCTACCACCAGAAGGCATAGCCACTGATAGCGGAGTTGGGTCTGAGATCATCTCAGGGTTAGGAGTTACGTTAGTCATCTTTTGCTAGTGTGTATACGGTGGAGCCGAAGGTGTTGAAGAAATGGTGTTGACGGAGTGGGAAATATGAACGCAAGAAGAAGGAGGAGAAACGATGGGCAAGATTGAAGAATCGGAGAGGGTAAAAATTTTCTCCAAAGGGTCTCTCCCTTCCCATTTATATAAAACCACGACGCTCAAATCGGTGCAATCAACCGTCAAATGGCGCTAGAATAGAAACGACAGAGGCTCGAAGAACGATGCAACAGATCGGGAAGATGCATAATGATGACGCATGCAGTTGTGATGTCATCCTGAACCTGCCTCACTAACCGCAGCTCTCGGAGCGACACATCATCACTTCGGCAACGATCATCATTACTCAACCTCCATCTTCGATTTTCTCCAGAATTTCTATTGATGAAGTTCGCTCATTGAAGTCGACCAAAAGACGACCTCGATAAGCGGAGGGACTAACTGTATGGGTCAAATTCCGGCTAAGGAAATTCGGCATGAAGAGGTGATCAAATGTGAGAACTGCGGATCATCATGGGCGATTAGGCCGAGGTCGACCAGCGCTTAACAATATGGAGCCCACTACTCTCCGGCTGTCGTAACAACAACAAAAGTCCATACCGGAATTTCATTACCTTATTCCTTAAACCCTAAAACGGAGACATTGGTCGATCAAGCCATTAAGGCCGAGGTCGAGCAGCAGGAATAAGAATAACGTCTTATATAAATTTGGAACTTTCAAAGGGGATATTTTATTGAATATTCCCTCTGCTGTACTTTTTTATGATTTTTGGGAATATCCCATATAAATAGTAGAAGAAAGAAGGCAAAATATAGGCGGGGGGGGGGGGGGGGGGGGGGGGAGGGACAGGGACAAGGACATTGATTTTGATAAGAACTCTTATGAAAAGTTGACTCTAGAGAGACAATACAATATATTACCTTTCCATAGTGATTCGATTTGTTATTTGTTCTACTTTTTCTCGCATCAGATCCGAGAAAACCTCATATATTCCCATATACATTTGTCTTACACTGTTGTCAGAAGGAAGAATCATCCACCTCATTCAATATTTGGGTGAATCATTCTCTCTATTTATATTTATTGTCATTTAATATATTTATTGCTCATCATTGTCCCACTGTTATTCTTGATAGCATCAATTAATACTGTTTATATTACACTGGTTCAAATGTTATTCAGCGTTATTATACAAACATATGTTAGATCTGGAATTTATTATATTTAACTAGAATCTACCCTTCACCTTTTTATTTTAATTAGTTTAGCAAAAGGTTTCATACTTTTTGGTCAAACAAGCTGCTCGGGACTGAAATATAGTGAAAATGCGAATATGATCGATATGCATTATAGCAAATGCAGTTAGATATTTGAAAAAGTGAACAAATAAAATAAATTATAATACCGATAAATAGTGTTTTGTTTTTATATTTATACCGAATATTTTTCTTTTTCTTAGTATCCAAGCATATATATTTACGATATTTTTTAACAAAACGGTGTCACATGACGCTGCTTGAGTTAAGATGCCTACAACCCTGATCAGGGTTGTTTAGTTATTTGGGGTTAAGAACTTAAGATATTAACTCGATATAAAATTTGGGATCTTTTATTAAAATTTTGATATGGCATATCTCATATGTAATGTGGAAATACATGGATTGTAATATCATAATATCTTAACTTAACTACCCCTGAGTACTTATTTGGGTGAACTTTATTACCGTCAGTGTCGAGTCTCCATTTTCAAACATATTTGGATTTCGAATAGACAGATTTTAGTTGGATCTTCTGATGCTCCACTAATGACTCTTGACTCGAAAGACACAGTTCATAAGATGTACTATTTAATTAAGACTACTCATTTTAGGGTATGAACTCTTCAAACTGATGATTATTTTCATCATTTATTTGGATTTTGGAGTTGATCTTGGTTTTGACCATCAACATAAGTTATCGAGTTGGAGGAGATGATCTAATTGAAAGGAGATAGAATATATATTGGTGACCAACAAAGAATGTAATAGAGGGGTAAATATTCTTTCACCCTTAACCCTATTTTGGGTTCTAGCCCTAGATATAAAATCGTTTTTTTAGAGTATTATCAGCGTGAATTTGAATTTAATCAAGATATGTGATATCGGATTTTCCGATGTGAATCCAAATTTAATAAGGCCTCAATATAGCTACTGACAGACGAACATTTTTAATTCTGACAAGCATTTATACTAAACCAATGAACAGATGCATGTGCCCTTTGCATTTACATTTATCACTTAGCTAATGTTGATCAATATCATTAACTAATACAATTTGATAAACATGGAGTATGTACACAATTCCCCCCAAATATGAGGGTAAAATTTTCAAAGTGTGTGTAGATCATATAAGATTATGTTAACATATAAATTACACTTAAGTAAATTTCTCTCCTCCCTACCTCCCTCCCTATATCTCTAGAATTTCATTTTCTTGCTATGGTACTTCCAACGTTCCAAAATTGATGATGGAACTCACTGTTAACATAGCTTATTTTCGATGAGAATTTAAACATCGTCCTTAATTATCATAGTGATTAAATTATTATTTTGATACTGTATTAAAATACTATAAACCACAATTTTTTTTGTTAAGAGTACTTTGAGATGTTTTAATCAAATTAAAAATTGTTAAGCTTTCAAATGATCATATAATAATTAGTTGGAAATGAGATCTATGACTTTTCTCTCCTTACCATTTTTGTGTGGAAGCTAAATATGCATACATCTTCATTAGATCAAGCTTTTATAGAAATGAAATTTGAATGAACAAATTTCACTATTTTTTTTAAAAAGAAAAAAATTAACTGCAAATGTTGATTCTTGAGAAAATTTTAAACATGTTACTGTTAAAACTTTTGACTGACAAATGGATTGTTTTATACCCAAAAGGGCCTAAAATTTGGGCGAATGAGACAAATAGGATTTTTTGTTCCATAATTAAATTTTTAACCCTGGTAATAGTTTAGAAAGAAATTCGATGCCAAAATTTTAAAGCCGCTCCTGACGCACTAGAATTTCAGCAAAGTATGATGATCGTCGGAATTTCTAGCCAAATCCTAATAATCACCAGATTTTAATCAAAATTTGGTGATCGTCAAAATCCTTACGGATCACTAGAATTTTTCAGTGTTATAGTTGAATTCCTATGCTTTAAAATTATGGAGATCATTAGAAGTTTGCTTTAAAAATTTGGCATTGGACAATTTTTCCAAACCTTTCTTAAGGGGGTCAAAATATAAACGATAATTTTTAATAAGTCTATCCAGCGTAATTTCTTGTTAAATTTTTGTAAAACCAAACCAAGTCCAAATCTATATCCAAGAACTGCTCACCCAAAATAGAAAATTACATCCAAGACCTTCAAAATGAATAGTCTTGATTATTTAACCTCCGCTTACTCTGGATATGTAAACCTTTAAGGTCAAAAGTCAAAAGTATTACTTATGGGCCAAGATCAAGAGTGGTACTGAATTATCCTACTTGTGCAAATCACCCCACCCACATACTTGTGTAGAAATGGCGTGGGGTGGTGGCCACTATTTAAGGTGATATTTATTTTTTATCCAGCAATTCTAATGTTGAGCAAAAATAGCCACTACTCTATTAAAATTAATATGAAAAGATAGTTTTACCCTTTCTTCCATTGCTTTTCTTCTCAAACCCTCGTTTCTCACTCTGCATCGAATACATTGGCTCTGGTTTCTTGATTAAGAACTAAACAAGCTGGGCGTGGCTCTTGCAGAAGAAGTTAGTTCATTTAATCTATAATTTTTAGCTGAAAAATACAAGAAAAGGAAAAGGAAAACACAAACAAGTGTTTCTCTTTTCTCTGTTTGAGATATTCACAAATAAAAATTAGTGCAAATGAGGTATTTGTTGAAAAAGGTTTTGAAGACACTTTGTGGAGTGAATTAATGGTCTTACACTATTTTTTGGAAGTGAAGATCAGTTGCCAGAATACCAATTGAATTTTCTTATTTCAATGGATCAAATTCTTTTTTTTTTTGTATGTGGGCCCTGAACTTAGAGTTGGAAGTTCTAAAATTAAGGATAGACAGTCCTTAACTTAGAGTTACAAGTTCAAAAGTTAAGGACACTTGATCATGAACTTAGACTAACAAGCACAAAAGTTAAGGACTATAGGTCCTGAACTTATAGTTACAAGTTCAAAAGTTAAGGACAATAGGTCCTGAAGTTTGAGTTCCAAGTTCAAAAGTTAAGGATAATAGGTCCTTAACTTTGAATTCCAAGTTCAAAAGTTAAGGACATTTGGTCCTTAACTTTGAGTTACAAGTTAAAAAGTTAAGGACACTTGGTCCTAAACTTCAAGTTTCAAGTTCAAAAGTTAAGGACATTTGGTTCTGAACTTTGACTTACAAGTTCAAAATTTAAGGACACTTGGTCTTTAACTTTGAATTCCAAGTTCAAAATTTAAGGACACTTGGTCCTGAACTTAGACTTACAAGTTCAAAAGTTAAGGACACTTGGTCCTGAACTTAGACTAACAAGATCAAAAGTTAAGGACAATAGGTCCTTAACTTTGACTTACAAGTTCAAAAGTTAAGGACGCTTGGTCCTGAAGTTTGAGTTCCAAGTTCAAAAGTTAAGGACATGTAGTCCTGAAGTTAAGTTCAAAAGTTAAGGACATGTAGTCCTGAAGTCTTGAAGTTAAGTTCAAAAGTTAAGGATATGTAGTCATGTCCTGAAGTCCTGAAGTAGAGTTCCAAAGTTAAGGACATGTAGTCCTGAAGTAGAGTTCCAAAGTTAAGGACATGTAGTCCTGAAGTCCTGAACTTAGAGTTACAATTTCAAAAGTTAAGGACATGTAGTCCTAAAGTTAAGTACATGAGCAGAAGGGTATTTTCGTCTGGGCAATTAAGTTTATTAAAGCAATGGCTAAAGATAAAAAATATTTTAAACAGTAACTTAAAAGTAAATACATGTGTTATTAATGGATAACCGTGCATACTTCCCCTATAATTGTTTGGCCCATGGATTTAACCCGGAAAAGTGGGTGGGTCCCGTTTTATTGCGTATAAACTCCGACCACGCCTTGTGGTGGCGGCATTTGGAAACGGGACCCAGATGACGCAATGGGAAGGCCATCATTACGGGGTAGGCAGCTTTCTATTTAAATTCCTCCCTCTTCAACTTCGTTTGCAGAACTACATCACATTTACTTCATATCAGTAGCAAAACTCTCCATTCTTCCCAATTTTTTCAGCTTCCATTTTTAAGGTACTCTTCAAATTTATCAATTTTTTTTTTTAAAAAAAAAAAATAAAAAATATCTGGAAGTATATTTGATTTGGTAGAGACGGACACTGTCACTTCCATTGTTTGGAACAATTTTACCAATCATTTCGACCCTAATTACTCTACCTTTTATTTTCTAACTATGTATTTTTTTATGCTTCAGAATGCACCTTTTAAAAAAAAATTGTTTGCTGCTAAATTATTTTGTTGAATTGTGTCACCTACTCAACATGCCAGATGGTTCGCCCAAAAAAAAAAAAAAAAAAAAGAAAATTACTATCACTTCCAATTAGCTTTGCGCAAAATTGTTAGCACAAGTCATATGGGCATGCGAGTTTATTTGCATTTCTATCCTGTTGTGTTTACCAGGTGATTAAATGAAAAATTTGGCTGCAGAACTTGCGACTAAATTGAGATCTTATGGAGCAAATGTTAGTTCAAAATGGTGTTAAAAAGGTACAGTTGCTTCCGGCGGTAAATGATGACCATGGAGGTGTTATAGTAGAACTAGAGGAGCCTATGGACCCAAATATCTTTCATAACATGCTTAGAAGTTCGTTACATCAATGGAAGCTGCAGGTATATTGATCTTGTTACTCTTATTCGGAGCAACTATTTGCATGATTTTTCTGTTTACACGTGATAATACAGTCAGTGAGAGCAGTAATACTTGTGTAATATATGGTTGACTTTGCTTCCCTTTTTCTCTTTCAATTCTTTTCTACTGGTTTGACATTTATTATTTTGCAGGGGAAAAAGGGCGTGTGGATTAAAATGCCCATTCAACTTGCAAATCTGGTTGAACCTGCAGTTAAGGTAATGTATTCTGTACTTTTTGTTGTGTAACAAGCGCATAATGTCCAATGGAACGCCCATGGAATTTATCATCAACTTGATTTGGATGTTATAGTTCATCTTGATAAATGAAGTACATGGAATTCCAGCTAAGCTAATTCAATGTGTCATAGAATATGCAATTTTCAAATATTTGTTTCGAACAAATGAGGTTGCAATGAAACCCAAGCCATGGTATAATGAAACAATGTCTTCTTGATCCAAATTGGAATTGCTTAATTTTATTCCTTGAAATCTACAGCAGTAAAGTATTTACCAACCTTGTTTTCACAAACTCAAAAGTCAAAGCTGCCGCTTATATCATCCTTTGGTTGAGAAATAATATCTCATCTGTTCAATCACGCTGATCCTGATCTTTAACATTGGATGCAGGAAGGGTTTTGGTACCACCATGCAGAACCTCATTACCTGATGCTTGTGTATTGGATTCCTGAAACTGGGAATACAATCCCTGCAAATGCCTCACATCGAGTAGGTATTGGGGCTGTCGTCTTGAATGAGAAAAGAGAGGTAATTAAAATCTGCTATAAATTCTCTTCTAGTAGTTACCCACATGGACATAATACTTCACTTAATCTGTATCTGTTCTAATTCTCAATATGATATTTCCCTCCTTGAATGTCAGAATTATGTTACCTAAAATGGTATATAATAGTCCCGATGCATCAAATTGCTTTGAAGATGATCTAATGGTTTCTTTAAAGTCTGCCCGTTGTGATAGAGCTGGCGTTAGTGTCACTTCATGCATACAGACAATTTGGACACTTCATTTCCTATTTGTCAAATCTTGATTCTCTGTTAACATCTTACTGTTCTTAGTCAAAGGAGAGTGATTGTGAGTGCACTTGCCACTAAATAGCATGTAAAAAAAGTAAGAGCTATTTAGCATCATATTTGGTATGTCCACTAACCTATTGTGCATATATCTCTATGTCTAACTAGATGTATTGGCCCTCTGTGGTAACTCTCCGTGAACAAAGCATATTTTTATCATTAGAAACATCCCTCTTGTCTTGGACCACTATGCTTAAGCATAGTGGAGGCAATTATTCTGTAGGTTCGCCATCCATTCTCTTAACTGCAAACTCTTGTTTTCAGCTGCTTGTTGTCCAAGAAAGTAGTGGCAAAATGAAGGGAACGGGTATTTGGAAGATCCCTACTGGTGTTGTTGAAGAGGTATGCTCAATGTTGAAGCTAAAGTCAGCTTTAAATACAAGTCATATATCAACTTGAAGTTTTAAACTGTGTTTTAAGCTTTTGTCCTGCAGGGTGAGGATGTATTTGAAGCTGCAATAAGGGAACTAAAAGAAGAAACAGGAGTAAGTATATACTATATACAGCAGTAAAACATTCAACAGTCAAAGTTGACCTAAAATGCTACATAATGAATTTCTCTGAGATTATCTGGGTTTCTTTTGGTGCAGATTGATACTGAATTTCTGGAAGTGCTTGCATTCAGGTAGGAAATTCGTGCATTTCTTTGATTATTTGACCAAGTATGTATATCATTTCTTCATTTAGTGGCTAACCCGTTGGCACTGGCAAAAGAACGGATATGATTCAAGTTTAATGTGATAGACCTTGGTTGTTTGTTTCACAAGGTTGTGGGTTTACTCATCGTGATATATTATGTGTAAAGAAAAAGAAAAGCAGTGCCTGTGCAGACAAGTTTTGCAAGATACTATAGCCTCTTCTCCATATTGACTATCTTGTTTAGTTTACCTAGGTTAACCACCTTCCACGGTGATAAAAAGATAATTAACTACCTTTTGAAAAGAAAAGTTCAGAAGTTTTAATCTTTTTAAAGTTCTATAAGGTGTAACATTATATGCATAGAAAATTCATGTTTGATTACATGGACCTATTGACTAGGAGGAGTATCTGAAGGATTGGTGTAAAATTTCTTAATTTTTCAGAACCTAGAATATTATGGGGTCATGACATTTGTGTTGACAGGCAGATGCACAAGTCATTCTTTGGAAAATCAGACTTATTCTTCATTTGCATGATGCACCCTCTTACGTTTAACTTACAAAAGCAAGATTTAGAAATTGATGCAGTTCAGGTATTTCTAGTTCGTTTTACGGATTGGTTACAGTATTCTCAAATCCTATTTAACAAATGTTATGCGATATTACTGCGTTGCAGTGGATGTCACTAGACGAGTATGCTGCTCAACCTTTTATTCTGAAACATGGCATTTTCAAATACATCAAAGATCTGTGCTTGGCAAAGGCAGAAGGGCGTTATCTGGGGTTTACTCCTATACCGATTAAATCGTATTTTGATGATCCTACGAGTTACCTTTATTTCAATGAAGATGGTCTGGTCCAGGAAAACTCCACAATTCATCTATGAAGAAACAGAGTGGGGCAATCACATTTGCCAGATTAACGATATGACTCACTTTTATCTACGCCGCTCTATTCAGGTCTCATTTCATTCTAATACTAGTAGTTCCCAAACTAAGAAGTAGGATAAGTGATAGCATAGATCTTCTGATATCCCATAATTGATGTTTTATAGTAGTCATATTGATTGCTCGTACACCGAAATAAAATGTATTTTCCAAGTCTTGTATGCCTCATTTTACGCAGTGTATCCAATGAACTACAGAAGGCATACTTCTTCCAATTTGCTAGCTTCGTTTCTTATTCTTTGTTCATCTAATTTGCACTTTCTCATGTAAAATTCTTACCTATGGAGCAAGTACTTTGTTGGAGGAGTGTAATTGTATTTTTATCCCGAGTGTGTAGCTGTATTGACTACACTGAGCGGAAGGAAACAACTAAAGGAATCCTGATGAGGTACTAATTTATGAAAAGGTTTTATAATGCTACTATTTTGTTTATAATAATGTCAGATTAGTTAGTGTTTATGGGTTAGCATTTGAGAGAAGGAAGCTTGTCCCTCGTTAGAAAAATAGAGAAAGGTAGTAGAGGTGCTTTTAAGCACTTCTAGTCTTATTTGGTTTGAATAATTTGAGGGATATTTGGGGGGAAATCAATTGTGGCTATATTTTAATTTAATTTTAGTCACCTATTATTTCTTTTATTTAATTAAAATGTCTTTGTTTAATTATTCATAACGTTTCAATAGTTCTATTTTAAATTAAAGGTGCCCGTTGTTTCCAACAACTCCTCAAGGTATTATAAATACCTGTTGTCTCTCCAAAAACTCTATACATCAACAACTACAAAATTATTTCTTCCTCTCTCTTTGTGAAAATTCGGATTAATTGCTACTATTCGAATTTCGTTGGCTTGGTAAATTCCTGGAGGGATTATTCTATCATCCCTGCAACAATGACGTGGGAGGTTTAAATTCCTTAAAGATAGTGATTACGCTATCAAAGCCAGTGTATTTCGTTCCCATATTCTGCAATATTTTTTCTAACAAATAATGTGATTTAAGATAGAGAGTGGCTCAGTGGCCTTAGGCAGTCTCTTCAAAATGTTATGTTTTTGGGTAGGGGTGTATATGGACCCGGGTTGGTTTGGTTTTGATCGGTTTGGATTGGTTCGGTTTTGTCGGAGTCTTCGGTTTAGGAACCAAACGATTGGTTTGTGCCTCGTCGATGAACAAAAGCTTTGGGAAAGATGAGGTGATGAATCTGTAATGATTCGTGAAATTTTGGAGAGCCAACATTGGGGAATCCGAAAGTCAATCATTCCACTGCTTTATAAGTATGTACACTAAAGAGAACGGATTGAAGAGTAAATACATATCCAACTTTGAACTGTTAGGCATAAATACTGTGATCCGGGTGAGTAGGAGGCCATTCTAAATGCTGCTGTAGCCTGGTCCTCAGTGGGATCTACTTCTGCAAGCAAGAGACAGTGTTCGTCACAAAACCTGTTAACTGAAATTGAACTTGTTTTGAGCCTCGGAATATTGCTTGTTGACTCCTCAGGCCTGATTTTCTTAATCACTAGTTAGGGGTAAAGCTGCGTACTTCCCAGATCCCCACTTGTTGTCGTAGATCGCACTATAATTATTTAGAAAGTTACTATTTTGAAGTGAAGATGAACCCAGGGGCAGTATAGCACTATCTTTTTTGTTTGTATAACCATTTGTATTTGTAATCCATCAACTCAACTAATTAAATTTTTTGCTGCATAAAAAGTGCTCTCTATCACAGGATATTTTCTATTTTTAGATTGAAACTGAAAAGTGGAGAGACGCAGGCATCCAATATATACAGCACTCATTGTCAAGAAAAGGTCGATCAGTTATTAGTAATGTATTTTCCGGTTAGTGGGTCTTGCCAACTTTATCAAAAGGTAAAAATAGTACGGGCTAGCTAGTTTTCGAACTAGTCATTCAAAAATAATCAGCGTTTGTAAAGTCATTGAAAAATAGTTATTATTTTGCTGCAACACGGAAAGTTCCAGCATAGTATACTGGAGATTGAAACATCTTTGTATGAACTTACAGCATATTATGCTGGACCGGTATATTATACTAGAACTCCAGTATATTGTTCTGGAGTATTTTTTGGATTTTGAACAGTATTTTCGTTCAGATTTATTTTTATATGAAACATGATTCAATTTAAATTATTTTTGAAACTGTGACTATTTTTGAGTGACCACTTATAAATCTGACTATTTTTAAATTTCTTCCGAGGTCATCGTACCTAACTGGGGTTCAAACGGTACCTAACCCAACTGCTAATTCCATGGTCAAACATTGAAAGACAAGAATTTCTCTGGACAAGTGAGTCGATGCTCTAATTTCAATGACATTTCTAGAAGGAATCTCAAATTTGTGTTTGAAACCTAGAGATCAGTGAGCCAATTAAAAAGTACTCCACAAATCATGGTAGCAATAAAATTCATCTCTTTCAATTTCCGCAACCCCAATACCAATAACGAATTTAAAATTCCTCGATTTGTTAATGTAGCTGTCAAGCAACTAAATTAGTTTACGGGTTATTGTTGGTAAGTAAAAATTTATGTGTTTTTATCAAATCTTATCAAATTACTATGGTTAAATGATTTAATAAAGTGAAAATATATATTAATTACTCACAATTAAGTGATAGAAGCCTATATATAAACATATATAGCGTATCAAATGATTTGATACAAATACTAAGTGCGAGTAAATTTATAGTTATTATTGTTTAAATGTGATGAGCAATCTAGAAAAGAAAATAAATAGGAGTAATATTTTACAACTTACAACGGTTCAATATGTACCTGAATAGATTCAATAGTCATCTTCTTGAATTGAGACAAAATCTACAAAAAAAAATTGAGTAAAGCCACTTCGGAATAATGCATAACAGCGAAAGAAAAATGTAAATTTATGACATAGAGTAAGATGGCAATGGAATTATATGAAAAGCTTATAATAAATTCATAATTAATGGTTAACACGGCAATAAGGACTCATATTACAGAATCAATTCCATCTCTGAATCAACTTAACACTTAACAGAGAGAATCAAAGACACACTAACAAAGAAGAAAAATGGGTCTAAAAACTTGGTACAAAAGCAAAAAAAGAAAAAGCAAAAGCACCATAAAGCCTGTTAGACAGTATAGAAACTTACACTACTACCGTTACAAATTCACTTATTTCACATTTAATTAAAAGCCCCTAGAGCTAAACAAAGAAAAATATAACAGACATTTCTTTTTCAAAGACCTATAGAAATAAAAATAAAACTTACATCAATAATTTGAAGGCAAACCATATACTAAAAACGGCGGTAAGCGATGCTCCGGCGTTGTAACTAATAGCGCCGTTATCGTCTGCGGTCGAATCGGCAGAATCATCACTAGGACCATCCGCCGGTGAATCAGCGGAAGACTCAGGTGCCGGCGGCGACTTGTCTTTATCCTTAGAGTGCTTAGGAGATTCAGCATCGGCCTCCGGCGCCGGCGCAGGCGCCGGAGTAGGAGCAGCCTTGAACAATTCCTTTGGTAATAACACCTTATCAAGCGAAAATATCGCCAGCGGCTGTTCATCAACCAAAGTCCCCGTGATCTTCGCAGTCACAACCTTCGTCTTCAGTGTAACATCTTCGCCGTCATTTTGAACGGTAAAATCGTACTTCTTAGCGCCGTCTGTAGCTAACGTGTTCATAACGCCGTTATTAGATTTTAAACTCGATATTGATTGATAAATAGGAACTCCGTGATACTCGAGCAGTGACTGCTTCCCTTCCGCGGTTAAATTCTTAAACTTAGGTAAAAAATTCTTCATTGCGTCATCTCCAGGGCAAAATATCGTTAATCCGCCTTCAACATTGTCCTCAAAAGTCTTTTCAGCAGGAGAAGCTAAAAGCGTCTCGGCAAAAACTTTGCAGCCGTGAGCAGACATTAGTGAAGTGAGATTCATTTGACTTGGTCCTGGAGTCGGAGCTTCAGCTTCGGCTGAGGGCAAAATCCTACTTATTTGGATAACGGAGATGTTATAAGGAATCTCCTCAACGGATTTAACAAATTTGGCGGGAGGAGGGCCATCGTAATCGGCGGGGCTAAAAACGACTTTTCCTCCTTTTACATTAGTGATATTGACGAAGCCGGATGAACCGGAAGCGGAGCCGGTGGCTTGGAACATAGTGGCAGCAAGTGCAGTGCCGTTAGTGATCTGGTGAAGCTTTTTGGCGCCGAAGTAATCGAGAAGCACGTGAAATGAGAGCACGTTTTTCATGGCGTAAATGGAAAGGTGCTTGGAGAGTAGATCTGACATGCCGGCATTATCGACGGCGCAGACGGTGATGGTTTGACGGCGGTTGATTTCGTAGGCGAGGTGTGTTGTTGTTAAGTAGTGGTTGAAAGTGGAGAATTGTGGATGTTTGGCTAGAATGCGGGTGATGTTGTGTGCTTCAGTGGCACAAAGGAGAAGGGCTAGAGAGAAACCAACTGCGGCCGCAGCGGCCGACGACAAAAACTGCATGCTATTGTTGTAAGAGAGAGAAGAATTCCGGCGACTGTGTGTTGGAGTGAAGGAGTGGACTATGAGAAAGGGAGAGAGAGAGAGGGTGATATTCACTAATTCAGTGAAGTCTGAAATAAAGGGAGTTTATTGGGGCTAGTGAGATCTCGAGTGACTGCAAATTTATTGACCAAGTACGAACCTTAAAAATACAGAAAGGGCTACCACTTGATGTGTATAATACTTCCCGTGAATTCATGTATGCCGTAAAATAAGGTACATATATTTTGTATGGATATAAATTATTATATAATGATAAATTATTTTTAAATAGGAAAAAAAGTTATTTTTTTTACACGAACAAAAGAGAAAATATATTCACATAAATTAAAGGGAATATGTGTTTTTACACGTACCTCACATATATTAATATTGCTAAATTATTATACATACATTACTCTTTAATCGATTTGTCTTTTTTATTATGGTCCAAAATAAGTATTTATTTATATAATCACGAAAAATAATTTATGTATGTATCCCTAAAAATTTTACTCCTCATATTAAATTATATTACAATATTTAATTAAGGGTAGTCTAGTCACATCAACTATTTTTGTCTAGAATTTAGTATTTTCTTAATAGATGTGTCCAAGACAAATTGGTCATTTATTATGGACCAGAGGAAGTATCACTTTAGGGGTAGTTTGGTTGGAAAGAAGTTATTCCAGGATTAAATAATTTAGAAATTAGTTACTCCGCCTTTTCATGGGTATAAAAGATATTATAATTCCAAAATAACTAATTTTGAGATTAACTATACCGTAATTTTCTCTTAACCAAACATAGGATAAACTCTTATTAAATTTAATCCTGGGACTAATTATTCCTTATCTTTCATACCAAACGAGCACTTAGTGTATTTATATGGATTAATATAATAACTGAGGATTTTAATAGTGATCTTAATTTGTTTGGAATAAAGTCTTAATTGTTGTTGTATCACATTAGTTTGTCACTATTAAAAATTCGGGCAAAATCGTCAGAGAAAATCGATTAAAGTAGGTCGGTAATGGCCAATAATCGTCCAAAACGCGATCATTTACGTGTGGACGGTATTTTGATGTTCGGAAGGACATACCAACTAAAGTTGATCGGTTTTTTAAATTCAAAAAAAATAAGTTGCCGAAAAAAATAACTAAAGTTGGTCGGTTTTTTCCGACCAAAGTTGATCGGTATTTTAATTATGTAATTAAAAAATGCACCATCTGAGAATCGAATCAGGGTTTGAATCGGGGTTTGTACTGTGGTAGGATACTATTCTACCACTAGAATTGGTGCATTTTATTTTAAGACTACCTTTTATTTCATTTATACTCTTTAATTGTATTTTCGCACGAAAATAACCGACCAACGATTTATTAAAAAATAAAATTAATTACCGAATTTAGTCGGTTTTTTAAAATGACCGGCCGAATTAACTTACCAATTTCGGTTGATTTTTTAATATTTATTTTAAATAAAAAATCGATCAAAGTTGGTCTGTTTCTTGAAAAATAAATTTTACGGGACTCAAAAATAGTTTTCGCATTTTTGCGCCAAAGAAAACCGACCAAAGTTGGTCGGTTTCGTAAAAAATAAAATTAATAAATAAAATATTTTGAAAAACCAACCAACTTTGATCATTTTTTTGAACGATTTTTGACCGACCAAAATTGATCGGTCTATCGTGATCGATCTTTGCCGAATTTCTAATAATGTGTCACTTATTTATAATAAACTGATAATGTAATGACTTGGTCGTTCGTTTTGAGAGTTAGCGCCCAGATCCCCTAATAACTGCTTCTCCCATGTCTATTTGTGTTATTGGAGCTAGTCAGAGCGTTGGGTGGTGAAATTCGGAGTGATTTTGGACACATAGTCCTTTAATGTGAATTTTAGCTCTAGAAATCAGACCGTAGCTAGAATTGTTTGAAGACGAATCTGAAATGGAATTTCATCGACTCTATTAGCTCCATTGGATGATTTCGGGGTTAGGAGCGAGTTCGGAATGTGTTTTCAAGGTCGGTTGTAGATTTAGGCTTGAATATGTAAAAGTTAGAATTTTGACGATAGGTGAAATTTTGATATCGTACTCGGAATGAAATTCCAAAAGCGACAGCAGGTCCGTAATGCCATTTGTGACCTGTGTGCAAAATTTGAGGTGATTCGGACGAGTTTAGACGTGATTCGGCATCGGATGTGGATTTTAGAAATTTCATAAGTTCTTAGGCTTGAATCTATGCATTTTTAATGATTTTTATGTTATGAGACGTGTTTTTAAGGCTCGACCAAGTTTGAATGAGGTATTAGTGTTGATTGGTACTTTTGGTTGAGGTCCCGGGGGCCTCAGGTGTGTTTCGGGTTTTCAAACGGGCATATTTTTGGCCTAGTCTTCAATTGTTTTTTCTGGTTTTTAGAGCAGCAGGTAATCACTCAGTGTGATCGCGTGTTTTAGGTCGCGATCGCGTAGAACAAGTTTGGGCCCAGATATTTTTGGCCAGTGCGATCGCAGTAGAGGGGTCGCGACCGCATAAGGTCATTGGGCCGGGCAGGGGGAGTTTTGCTATGTGCGTTCGTGTGGGCCTAGCTGCGAACGCATAGGGTCCAGTCTGGTGTGCTCCGCGATCGCAAGTGCTATTATGCGACCGCACAGTGTCCATTTTAAGGGGGGTGAGGCTTACTCTAAGCGATCGTATCCGTATGCCCGCGACCGCACTTCACAATTTAGGAATGGGCAGAATATTAAAACTCATTTCGAGGGTTTAAGTCTATTTTCACCATTTTCGAATTTTGGAGCTCGGGAAGGGCGATTTTTGAAGACTTTTGCACCTGGGTAACTTGGGTAAGTGATTTCAAACCTACTTAGATCAATTTCCATGATTCCTAACTTAAATCTGGTCCTTAGAATTCGAATTTGGGTGGAAGATTTGGGAAAAATTTGATAAACTTCATAGACCAAATTATTGAGTTTTGATAGGGTTTTGACCTCCGACTTGAGAGATTTTCATATGTTTAGACTCGTGAGTGAATGGGTGTCCGAAAAATATAATTTATACCCGATTCCAAGACGTGGACCCATGGGACTTTTAGGGCGAATTTCCTAATTTAGCGTACTAGCTTCGAATTATTTAGCTATTTTGATTCCTTAAAATGTTATTTACATTATGCAATCGAATTTATTAGATTTGGACCACCCGGAGTCGGATACTCGTGGAAAGAGCGTGGTATTGAGTTGATTAGCGCAGTCAAGGTAAGTGGTTTGCCTAACTCTGTGTTGGGGACTTCCCCTTAGGCATTTTTATACTGATTTTTGTTACGTGGACGCCGTGTACGTAAGGTGACGAGTGCGTACGCGGGTCATAGTTGCTAAATTTCACTTTTTCCTTCCATGGCATCGCTCATTTTCATTCCTTTATTATTGTTCTCTGTCTTAACTGAGTAGTTAGCTTAAGAATAAGCATGCCCCATGTCCTTACTTGGTTTCCTGTTAATTGCTACTAGTTGCACCATGCTTAGGTAGTTTTACTGTATTCTTGCCTGTTGATTTTTTCCTGAACTGTTTAATTAAGCCGTATCCGATATACTTCTGCATTGCATATTTAAATTGGGACTACAGACCGAGATACGGGAGCTTTTCCCCTGTACCGCATTGCATATTTAAATTGGGACTACAGACTGAGATCCGGGAGCTTTCCCCCTATACTGCATTGCATATTTAAATTGGGACTACGGACTAAGATCCGTGAGCTTTCCCCCTGTACTGCATAGCATATTTAAATTGGGACTACAGACTGAGATCTGGGATTTTTTCCCTCGACTCATTGCATGTTTACTGTTGGGATATATGTTGTGATGAGTCGAGGACTCTTTTTCTGTTATTAATTCTTTCAGTTCCATTAATTCAGTTTATCAATGCTTATCTATAGTTCACTGTTTAGATTTATAATTGTCTTGTTTTAAAACTCAGTAGGACCTCAATCTGACCTCGTCATTACTTGACTGGGGTTAGGCTTAGCACTTACTGAGTATCGAATGTGGAGTACTCACGCCCTTTCTGCATATGTTTTCCCCATGTGCAGATCTAGGTACCAGTGCACCGTACAGTGGCTAGGCATATCTCAGTAGATGCTTAGGAGACCGCGAGGTAATTCTGCCGCGTCCGCAGGATTCACGAGTCTCCTTCCTACTCCAGTATAGTTATAGAAGATATATATAGATACATTTTTCTTACTCTTTTGTATAGAGCTGCAGTAGTTCAGAGTTTGTGACTTTGTGATGTTCCGGGTCTTGGGAAGTAAAAGTTGTAAATGTCGAGCGGCTAAATTTTATAGTATTGCTTCTTCAGTACTGTTTCTATTATTGCTTTGTCTTATTTTTCGCAAATTTTAGGCATTACCTAGTCGTAGAGACTAGGTGCCGTCACGAGACCGTCTGTAAGATAACTCGAGTCGTGACATATAATAATTAATAACTATACTGTAATCCCAAATTACTGATATTACTATAATTTGATGTAATTACTAGTGCATATATACCTATCTAAACGGTTATTTCTTGTTCAGGTTTTTAGAAATTTTTAATGGGTAAGAATTATGAACATCCTCGAGTTCTTTTTAAATATCAAGTTCATCCTTCAACTTTGAACAATTATTATTCTCTTCCATTCATTTTATGTAATATCTATTTTATCCTTAATATTTTTGATTTTTCATATATGTAATACTCTTTTATATTATCAAAATATTTTTTATATATGTATTTTATTCAGAATTTAAATAATATTATATCTTCTAATATACTGAATTATAAGTTCATTAATATTATAAATAGAACAATTATATTATGAATTTATTATGAAATCTACCGTAACTTCTTCTTCTTCTTCTTCTTCTTCTTCTTTTTATGAAATCAAAGTTATTATTATTATTATTATTATTATTATTATTATTATTATTATTATTATTATAATACTTTGTGCATTAAGTATGCAAATAATGTATATTCTGTGTGTGATTTAAGTTCCATTTTGTCTCGTATTCTCTATTGTAAATAGATCTTGTGTTTTGATTGTTATTAATAAAAATTTTCTATTGTTATATAAAATATATATAAATTATAAATAAATAACTTTTAGGAATTTATTATAAGATCTACGTCTATTTCCATCCATAAATTTTTTATTACATGCATTTACATGCTTTATAAAATTCGCATTCTTGTTTATTCTCAATTTTGTAAATAGATTGAGTTTTGATTGCTACTAACAAAATTATTGAGATGAGAAAATTATTAATTATAATTTTCTTATTTATTTCATTATAAGACGTCATTAACTTATATGCTTGATTACTACTTCTTACCTTTTTCTTGAAAAAATATTTATTTGTCTATAGGTAAGTCCATAACATAGAGATATCATTATATGAAAGAAATTAAAAAAATAAAATCTGTTGTGGGTAAAATAGTTATTTTAATTAGTCAACTTTGATATGAGAAGGAGAATAATAATTGTTCAAAGTTGAAGGATGAATTTAATTTTTAGGTTAGGGGATGTAGATGATTTTCACCCTTTTTTTAAAAAAAAAATTCCTTTCTATTTTAAAAATTTTGAACTCTCTTGAAATGGATATATGTAAAGGAGAACATAGGATTCTTGTAGGATCAAAACTTTAGACTTAATTTTATTTTGGCTTTGGTATTACTAAAGACTCACGCCCAAGTTCTTTTATAAGGTATATATTCAGTAGTAAGCAGAATAAAAATGACACATTAACTTGGCTTGAGAAAATAAGTTTTTAAAGATATTTTATTGGGATTTTAACACAGCATATCCATCACAGAAACAATAGCTGATAAACCTATACTATATTATTTTGTACATTAATATATAATATGCTTATAATATTTTAAACATAATCACTATGTAATTTTTTATATATTTTATTACTAACTGTAATATTTTTGACCGACCGATCAAATGTGTTAAACGGCCTATTTTATTGGTTAAAATAATACTTTTAAATGTGATATCATTATCTTAAATCAAGTGACCAAAGCTTATAGTACCATAATATCGTTGAGAATTTTTCACACAATCACGAGTGTAAGTTCGATTTCTATTATCTTCTTCCCCATCCCCAACCCCCTAACCTAATGAAATAATTAACTTCTTCCTATAGAAAAACTTGAGAACATTGTAAAGTATTTGTTTGGTTGGTTAGAAGAACTTTCTAGATATGCAGATTTAGGTGTGTTTGGTATGAAGAAAAATGTATTCCTAGAAAATATTTTCCTGGAAAATGAAGGCTTTTATCACTTATTTTTCATTGTTTGGTTGGTGGATGAAAACTTTTTCCAGAAAATATTTTCTAGTGTTTGGTAAAAATAATTTTTTATACTACTCTGCTCAACCAACCTTTCCCAAACTTCCCATGTTTTTGTACTCCCCCACCCTCACTCCCACCCCACCACCGAATCTATTTTTTTTAAGAATTTAAATATTCTTTTTAAAATCCACATTAACCCAAAGAAACGAATCTGTTACTTTACTTTTTCACACAAGAATAATGTTGGAATTTGAACTCGATAACTAAAAAAATGTTTTATTTTGTTGAAAAAGAAAGTATCATTTCTACAACATGAAAAGAAATTACTCATTTTGCTAAATGAAAAAAAAATATTTTTTCTACATCATGAAAAAAGCACTCGTTTTATTAAAATGAAAAAAAAATGTTTATTACATCATAAAAAGAATATATGTACTCATTTTGTTGAAACAAAAAATGCACTTTATCTGCAATATGAAAAGAAAGTACTCTTAATAATAGTTCTATGTAGGGAGAGGGGGTGAGTGGGTAGGGGTGGTTTGAGGGCGGGGGAGGTGAGAATGTGGAATAGGAGTGGAAAAGATTGAAAAAGAATATACTCGTTTTATTAAAATTAAAAAAAAAAATACAACATGAAAAGAAAATACTCTTAATAATAATTCTATTTAGTGTGGGCGGTGGGCGAGGTTGGGGTGGGTGGGAGTGGGCGTGGTGTGATGGGGGGTTGGGGCGTCGAGATGGGTGGATAGGGGTGTTTTGAGGTGAGGTGAGTTGGCGGAGATGGTAAAATAGGGTGGAGAAGGTTGAAAAAGAGTTTTGGAAAATATTTTCTATTCTTTTGATAGGGAAAATATTTTCCTCCAATTGAAGAAAAATGATTTCATGAAAAAAAATATTTTTCAAAATATTTAATTCAATCAAACGTACAAAAATTAAAAAAAAGTCCGAAAAATATTTTCCTTCTTAGCAACCACACATTTTAAGAACTTTTTTTTTTCTTTTTTATAAAATTAAGTGGTTGTCTTCATCAGTCCATTGGTGTTAAATACTTTATCACTCACATTAATTAAGTGAGTGTATCCCAAGAAACCGAATAATAGCATTACCATATTATCCGGGTTCAGGTACACTCATTTCTTCACAAACAAACAAACACGCATGTGGAATTCCATGAAGGTGATCGTTATGCTAAGTTTAATTCAAAATACTTAAATAATAGTGTAAATAACTTTTTTTGCATTACTAGTTATAGTAAATAACATGTCTTATAATTCAAATGTTGATTCATCTATTATAAACCGTTACATGTAGCTTTCTTTTGGATAAATGTAAAATTTTAT
Source organism: Nicotiana paniculata (assembly GCA_005239505.1). Taxonomy (NCBI): domain Eukaryota; kingdom Viridiplantae; phylum Streptophyta; class Magnoliopsida; order Solanales; family Solanaceae; genus Nicotiana; species Nicotiana paniculata. The sequence goes on along the minus strand of ML311858.1, from coordinate 6,819 downwards.
TTAGACATAGCTATAAAAGTTAAACTTTAGCTTAAATATCGTAACAGCTACAATTGTGGAAAAATGATAAATATTTTTATGCATTCTTAACTAGAGGTTCTGGTGCTAATTGAAATCGGAAAATATATTTGGCCACGCTAATAATGGCCCAAATGTCCAGAATGGGGGTGCATTATGGTAACTTCGCACGACTTTTGAAGGCATAATGGATAATTGTGCATTTTCGTTTTTCATCTCTACCCTTTAGCAGATTTTTATTTAGTTCAATTTTTTCAAACAACTATCTCTCATTATTTTAATTGTATTACCTTCCCAAGGCTTCTTTCACATATACTTATGCATGACTACATCATCTTCCATAAAGCATTCAATGCACATATATAAATACTATACCAAACGAAATACATTAAAATATGCACATAGTATACTAGAGAAAATACGTATACATTTAAACTACCACTACGACAAATTTGATTATCAATGATAAATTATTGTCACTTAATACTCATATTTTTTGTGACAAAAAAAAATCGTCAATGGTTCGTCTTCGAAACTAGGTCACTAAAAGTATACAAAAACAACTTAGTGCTTCGTCGCTAAAAAAGGTTATATTAACAACAAAATTTGTTTTCATCCTCAAATACATAGTGTTTGCGACAAACTCGTTTGTTGGAAAAACTATTTAAAAATTGTAGCTGATTATTTATTTTCGTCACTGAAAAAGTTACTAATGGTAACGAAACGATTGTCATTAATTGTTTAGTATAATTAGTGGCAATACCAATTGTCTCCAATATTATACATATTTCGTGGTTAAACAACTATAATTTTGTCACTAGTGATCACCTTTTATATACAAAAAAATATTTTGTCCTTAAATATATGAATTTGTGACAACCTTGCCTTCATAAAAGTTATTATAATTTTCTAGTTAAAAATTATTATGTCGTCACTAAAAATATTACTTATTACTGAGAAAATAAAATTATTACTATGATTAATGACAATTTCAATTATCATAAAATAAAATGTTAATTCGTTACCAATATAGGTGATTCTCATACAAGTTTTATTTTTGTCACTAAATGCAGTCAATTTGTGACAAATTAATGTAAAATATTTTTCACTAATTACAAATATTTGATGTCATTTACTACTGATAATTAGTATTTACCTAGTTTGTCACTAATTTGTGAATTTACTAGTAGACCAATTGAAAGTAACATAACAAAACGTGCAAGATGACAAAAATTTCCATCTATGATCGTATAATTAAAAATAATTGATAATATATTGAGATAATATCTCATTACAAATTTCATAAATTAAAACATATAAATTAAGTAAAATATATCCTACATGAAAGTCGAATAGAGATAGATAAATAATGATAAATTAAAAAGAGATTGACGTATGTATATAGAATTATATATTGACTACTATATAAACGGTAAATATGCCCTTAATGAATAAAATTATTTATTGGCTATGTATAACATAAGCCATATGACTATAACCTTAGTCAATGAGCTTATGAATAACTATAAGCCGATACGTATGACCTTAATGAATGAAATTATATATTGACTATTATATAAACAGTCAATATAACTATGAATCACAACGATATAATTAGCACATGCTATATGAATAAAACCTTAGTCAATGAACTTATATGGTTGCTATGAATAACTAGTGGCCGATACGTATGACCTTAGTGAATGTAATTATAAATTGATTATTATATAAACGGTCAATATAACTATGAACCAAACGATGTAATTAGCATATGCCATATGACTATAATCTTAGTTAATGGACTTATATGGTTGCTATGAATAACTGGTGGCCGATACGTATGACCTTAATGAATAAAATTATATATTGGTTATTATATAAACTATCAATATAACTATGAATCACAATAGTGTAATTAGCGTTGGCCATATGAATAAAACCTTAGTCAATGAATTTATATGGTTGCTATGAATAACTAGTGATCGTGTATGATCTCAATGAATAAAATTATATATTTGCTATTATATAAACGTCAATATAACTATGAAGCACAACAATGTAATTAGCATAGGCCATATGACTATAACCTTAGTCAATGGACTTATGTGATTGCTATGAATAACTAGGGTCGATACATATGACCTTAATGAATGAAATTATTAGTTGACTATTATATAAACGGTCAATATGACTATGAATCACAACGATGTGATTAGTATATGCCATATAAATACAACCTTAGTAAATAGCTATTGATTATTAAAAGAGGACTAATTATGCGAAACACATAACTTAATTCATTAATATTTCATAATCAAAATTGTTACTTAGGATTCAAGGTTACTCGAATTTATATACCATATAAATTTTTGAAAATTAATCTATACTATATTAAAAGCACGAAGGCCCTTAATATCATTCGTCATTTTACCCTCTTAAACTAGAGTTCACACTGGACAAAATAATTATTTGATATTTTTCTAATATTTAGCAATGATAATCTAATTAATTTCCTACTAATATTTAAGACTTTGGTATCAACTAAAAGTTTAATTATTAAGTTTTTCCTGATTTGAATTCGGTGAAAATTACTAATATGTATGGATTTTAAAAAGGAGTAAAATTTTAATTAAATAAATGTCTTTGTTTTGGTATTTATTATATTGACATGAAAGATATTAAAAAATCGTAATTATTTAATAAAATGGTAAATCTTTATACTAAAAATTATTTCTTTCCAATTTTTCGCATCAACAAGCATCCGATATATTTAAAATGTTCGTTTCGATATGCTTTTATGTTTTGTATTCTTTCTTTTATCTCTATGTTTCTTGTGAATTTATTTATGTAAGTTAAAAGTTCTTATCAAATTATCTTCTAGAATTTTTTTAAATTAAATGTGGCTCATTAATATTTTTATTTGCATGAAGGCCCTTAGCGAAATGTAGTTCATCTTTTTACCCTCTTAAATTAGAGTTCACACTAAATAAAATAGTCATTTGATTATTTTTCTAATATTTAGTAATAGAATATAATTAATTTCCTAACATTTAGGACTTTGATATCAACTAAAAGTTTAATTAATAAATATTTTTGTATTTGAATTAGGTGAAAACTACTAATATGTAATTTCCTTTGATGTTGGAAGCAAACAATTAAGCCTTTGAGTTAACTATTTAACAAGAATTAATTTAATTATTTTTGTATTCATCATATAAGTAAAATTATTTTCAAATTGACAAACCGAATACGATACACAAATTTATTTTGATAAAAATAGCATTAGCATATGGAAAAATGGGTTATAATAGTATTAAGAGACAAATTCGTAAAAAGACAAACTTGAAGCAATCAAGAGAAAACAATATAATACAAACTATATTCTAAAGGAATTGTCATTTATTTTTATTATTATTATTATTATTCTATTATTTTATTATTATTATTATTATTATTATTATTATTATTATTATTATTATTATTATTATTATTATTATTATTATTATTATTATTATTATTATTATTATTATTATTATTATTATTATTATTATTATATTACAATTGACAACTTCTTTTATGTTCTATATTAAATTGTTTGATGTAAAAAAGTATAAGTCATTTAGGCGTTACGTTTCCCCTTATCAATTTTTTCTACGAGCATAACACCAACCTCTTCATTCCCAAAATGGCAGAGAATTTTTTTTAGTTTATTTTATTTGACAAATCTGTGTTGGTAATAGTATTTACATTTTTTTTCTTCTTTTTTTTATATTAGATCATAGAAATAACAATATTCTTTTATAATATATTTCTATAGAAGTCTTCATAAACTACAATAAGGAATCTAAGAACTTTTATGAAAAGAATTCTTTATACATTGAGCCAGCTAAATAATATATTTAGTAGTCATCATTTTCAAGAACTTATAAATTTTTTTGTTAACTTTTATTTTAAAAGTCAAACACATTTTTTAATAATTTTTTAAAAAATATATTTTATTGATATAAGATACACGCGCAAAACGTAGTAAATGCTAGTTTACGTATACATACAAAGGCTTTTGATCTTTCCATCCGTATAAATTTTATTTAAAAAAAAATACGTAATAGTATAGGTATACATACGAAGGCTTTTGATCTTCCCATGAAAGAATGATGATTTTATGGGATCAATATTTTAGGATAATCAATAGTTATTAACTAATTTAGGAGGGAAATATTTTAGAGGAAAATAATGACTATTAAGCCAAATATGAAATCAAGGGCTTTAATGATATTTCACCAGTATCGACAGGCCAATGTGAATATAGCCAAATCGCAGCTACTAGACACATGTGGGAAAACAAAAAAAGAAAACTTATATTTTGTAGTTTAGTATAACTGAACTTTATAGTCATTTACCCCAAAAAAAGGAAAAAGAAAGAGAACTTTATAGTCCACTTAAAAAGTTTGGTTGCAGTTAACATGCATTAAAATCTTATTTTTTGTGAAGGAGCTCTAAAATTAGCTACTCACTCTTTTTTTATTTAGATGAGATAGTTTGACTGATCGAAGAATTTAAGAGAAAAAGGGAGATTTTTGAAATTTGTGGTTTTAAAAGCTTTGTGGGACCATGGCATTTATGTAATTATAAAAAAAATTCATTAAAGGTAAAATGGGTAAAATAAAAAGTATAAAATTAAATTATTTTTAATTATAGAAATATGTCATTCATTTTGAAACAGACTAATAAGAAAAATGTATCATCTAAATTGAAATGTGAGTACAATTTTGTTACTTGAAATTAACGAAAAGAGGTTATGTGAAGTTAATATTAAAGTGCCGGACCTTGAATAATGCTAGAACAATTATTTCTTTAAACTTCTTCAAAAGTTAAGGGCCTTTGATCTATCTTACTCTACCTTACCTTTTATTTGCCGATATTTAAAGCGATGAAATGCGGCTATTTTAAGAGTTTTTGCCACTTTTATTCTTATGAGTTCTCTTCGTTGGCACAAAACGATCTATTCCTTCTCTTTTGTCTGTTTCTTTTTACTCTATCTAGCTTTCTGTGGGGTAATAGAAAATAAGCCATTTTGAAAATTATGGCATGCTTCATACATGTACAAAAAGAAAATACAAGGTAAAAAGAAAGTCTCTTATTTTCTAATTTCCTTTTCAACTTGCATTAGTTGGAATGTTCATGTCATTTAAGGCTATTGGTTGGCAAAATATTCGTTTAACTTATCTATCCACACAATATAGCCTACTTAAAATATTATTTTCAATACCCACTAATGAGTAAAGTACGGATAAAATCTATCCATTAACTTGTCAAAAAATCCCTCCATTCACTTTTACTTGGAATATTTTGACTTTTCACGCCATGAAATACGTAATTTACCATAATATTCATATTAATTGATGTATATTTTGTTAGATTTGAAAAATAATTTGAAATTGGTAATAAATACTATGGGTATAACAATAATTTTTTTTTTATCTTCCCTTGATATGCATAAAGTGACAAGTAACAATGAAATTTTATTTTTAGTATACCTATCAAATAAAGGTGAACGAATGGAGTAGAAAGAACCGCTAGACCATATATATGTTTTACATTTACGATATTTTAGGGCTATCCTCCTAAGGGTGTTAACCGGGTGGGCCGGGTAGGGTAAAAAGTGAACTGTACGGGTTTGGAACTGCGCCGGTTACGGGTTGGGGCTTAATGGGTTTAACGGGTTCGGGTTCATCCGGGTAAAAATTGAACCGTAAGGGTTAGGGGTCAAACGGGACGGGTTAACATTAAAATAATTTTTTTAATTTTTTTTTTTTGTACAATTATTGTAATTTATATTAATATAAAGTAAAAATATAAAGAATACAATGAATATGAAAAAAACAATTGCACTTATAAATTGCAAGTGCAACATTTATTTCAAATTTCAGAATTCAAAGTTACAAATTGAAAGGTTTACATTTGACAACAAGTAAATTAAGTAATTAACAAAAAAATAGTAAATTCAACGGTTTTGCATTGCCCTTGTAAGTTCTTCATAATCAATATGAATTGATTGTCCTTTTTTTGGAGTGTTAAATTCAGATGGGTTACCATGTGTTAATATTTCTCCAAGTTCCTCGTCTTCTGGGTATCAACATCTTCACGTCCTTGATTTCTTCGTTCCAATCTAATCCAATCTCTGAAACATACTAAAACTTTCAAAGCATTGANTGAAATTGGCACATTCAGCACGTCCCGAGCCATAGCGGAAAGAACAGGAAATTGCTTTTCATTCTCACGCCACCATCCCAACGCTGAAAATTCCTTTGTGTGAATCTCCTTTTGCTTCTGCAAGTAGAAGTGAAGTTCATCAATGTTCCTGGTACTGGTTTGAGTGGTTGCAAATGTAGAAAAAATATTAAAATTATCAACTATTTCATCATCATACATAGTAGTAGAACTTGAAGAAGTGGTACAACGCACAATGGGATTAACATTGGCTACATTAAGAGCAACATCATCAACTATACTTGCATAATAATTATATAATTATTGTAAATTATCATTTAGATTGTTCACACAACTATACATATCGGGGGTTTCAGTTGGTCCAATCTCCATATAAGTATATAAAACATTGATTAATTGGTGACAACCAGCCATTGATCACGCTCAACTATGTCTAATAAAAGTCTAAACAGGCGTTGCAAATATAATTCGGGGTATTATGCCCAGAGTCGATCCCACAGGGAATTAACCTATCAATCAAGTCTTTAGAATACGCAACTTTTACTCAATCAATTCTCTCAAGACTTTTTG